>JAJPUD010008738.1:59603-70079 GCA_023553655.1 Myrmecobius fasciatus
AAAAAAAAAAAAAAAAAAAAAGATTATTCATCTTCTAAAAAACAAACACTTCAGTGGCTCTTTACTGCTAACAAAAGAAAATCTCATTTAGATAAAAAAATACTTCTTAAGCATCTACTGCATGCAAGGTACATTACTAAGACAAAAGTGAAAATCCCTGAACTCCAGGTATTTACATTCTACTGGAGGATGACATGAACTCAAACAAGAAAGCTAAAATTTGTATAAAGTAATAAAAATTGACTTCAAGGAGAAGAGAGAAATAGCAAATATTCATCTTTTTTAATATGGTAGACTTTTCATAACACTTATATTTTCAGCATTGTATCATAGAGCATGCTTTTCAATGACCAGAGTAACCAACAAAGCAAATAAAAATATGAAATAATCCTCATTTTTGTGCAGGCATTTTTGGTTTCTGCAATGACAGGGACAGAAAATCCCAAGAAAATGGGATTATTCTTTGCTCTGGTGCATGTTCTGTACTTTCCAGCCTTTCTTCCTCTACTTAACTGTTACCTATGACTTAACTAACCTTCCATCTCCTTTTTACTTGTTGAATTCTTACCCGTTCTTTAGCATCCAAATCAAATGTCATTTTTTTTCATGAAGCTTTCTGGGATCTCCAATTTGGAACAGCATCTTTCTCCTTTCTCCCAGTGCTTTGCTTTTTACATGGTTTGTACATTTATGTTTTATGTTATGATTATCTCTTTTAATTTTGCCATGGAGGCACTAACTCCTTAGTGTCTCTCTGGTCAGCTAGCTACTCATAGTCACAAAGACTAACCCTGGTCACAGAAATGGAGGAGGGGAAGAGGAAAAAAGACAGGGAGACTTTTCAAAAAACTAATTTTGTCCATTCCACTGATAAATATATAATAGAGTAAAGCTGTCCAAAAGTGGGCAAAAGCTCCTGCTTCAGGAGTTCATGTTCCTTCATGGATGGGCTTCTAAAGAAGCTTGGATAACTGTCAGGGATATTAATAGAATCATATATCAAAAACTGGAAGGGACCTCAGAGTCCACTTCATTCAACCCCTCATTTAACAGATGAGCAAACTGAGGCCTAGGAAGGTTGTTTAAGATAATTTAGGTAAAGTCAGGGGACTCTTGTTCAAATGTTACATGTAAGGTCCTGTTGTGCCACAGTTCTCATGTCTCAGTTTCCCTTAGAGGCAGAACAGGCTTTGGAAGGGCAGGAATGGTTGGACAGATTTTGAAGCATTGTATGAGACAGCCTCTGGTACAAGCAGGCCAGAGAGTAGGAGGTGATGGACGGGAAGGCAGAGCGGGAAACAGCTCAGGGGAAGCCAGGGAGGCAGGAGACAATGGGGCTGGTGCCAGCATTTCCGCACCGGCTTTACGAAGCCCCTGATTACAGGAAGGAGGAGAAAAGAAGGTCCGGGAGGGGGAAGGAAGCAGAAGAGAAGCTGACAACAGAGTTGGTGCTGAAGGTGCTTATCAGGAGGTATGAGTCTTTCAGGAGGCAATTCAAGTGGGGATAGGGAGTGTTCAGGCAAGAGTGGATATAGGTGCGAACCCAGATACGCCCGGGGAGGGGGATCATCTAGGGGATCTTCAGAAAAGTCCTTAAGACTTTCTTTTAAGATTTTTTTTGGGGGGTTAGGCAATCGGGGTTAAGTGACTTGCCCAGGATCACACAGCTAGGAAGTGTTAAGGGTCTGAGGCCAGATTTGAAGTCAGGTCCTCCTGACTTCAGGGCTGGTGCTCTATCCACTGAGCCACCTAGCTGCCCCCCTTAAGACTTTCTTTTCCGGTTTTGCTAGAGTACCCAGTAATCTATGACTTTCCTTGTCTGACCCCATAGACTGAGTGACCAAAATGCAGATACCATTTTTCATGGTCACTGCTCTCAGCCAGGAAATGGGTAAGAGACGATTTGCAGCCAGACATCAATATAGGGATACTGATCTGTATAGTCAAGCTCACCAGTGACAATCTGGTGCCCTGCCTGCGCTATGCCTCTATCATACGTGCCTTCCAGTGGCCATCCCACCGCAAAGGAAGGCCATTCCTTCCGGAAAAATAATTTTACTTTATACTTTCTCCACAATATTCCATAATCATGAGGTTTGGTTGTTTTGGAGGAATGATTAAGAAGGTAATGAAGAGGAGTGGCAGCCTTTGAAACAGAATTCTCCATGATAAGAGTGGCTGAGTTGACAGATAGCCTTATACCACTTGGGGGAGGGAATCCCTGATATCTTAGGAGTGACAAAGCCCTTTCCTTATTGTTAGTCTGGCTCTGTTAACAGGCTCTCTTTTTTTGTAATTTTTTTTTAATTTTTTTAATTTTTATTATTATAATTTTTTAATTTTTTATTATAACTTTTTATTTGCAAAACATATGTATGGGTAATACTTCAACACTGACCCTTACAAAGCTTTCTGTTACAAATTTTTCCTCCCTACTCCCCATCCTCCCATAGATGGCAGGATATCCACTACATGTTAATTATGTTAATGACAAATCGAATATATGTATACATATTTCCACACTGATCATTGTTGTGCATGAAAAATCGTATCTACAAGAAAAAAATCAGAAAAAGGAAATGCAATACAAGCAAACATCAATAGAGGGCATGAAAATGTTATGTTGTGGTCCACATTTCATATCCCTCTCTCTGGGTGGATATGTATATGTTCACTGAACAAGTAAAACTGGTTTGAAACATTTCATTGTTGAAGTCTCTCTTTTTTTTAAGACTGCTTTTTCTTGACAAAACAGCCAACCTTCTCTGTCCCTTCTATGACCAATTGCCATATTTCTCAAAACTTATCAGAGCTCCCTAAATTAACCAAACATACAGACAAATCTCAAACACTAACTACACGGACACATAGAAGCTAAAGACAAACTTCTGCTTTTCTCAGGAATGCCGTGAGGGGGGTTTTCAAGTTAACAATCTCTCCCTCTCAGAAATTCAAATTGAGCCTTTAAAATAGGCTTCCAATCTCCAATCTGGTGCACTTTAAGTCTGCACAGAGAGTGCCCAGATGTAAAAATACCCAGAAGTAAGACTCCTATCCTAAGACAACCAGATTTGTGACAACAGGCACCTAGACTTGTGCCAACAGGCACCCAGAACAAGATAGGGCTCTAAAAGCACCCAGATTTGTGCCTAAAGGCACCCAGACCCAGGGAGTATCTTAGTAGATATTCAGAACAGATAGTATTGTGCAGTGTCCTGCCAAATGTATCCCAGATTATTCAAAAACATGCATTTCAGCTCATCAGCATATGAACACATAATTTTTTGTTATTTTTCTGGGGACCATTAGAGTGTTAATACAAACACAGAGAAACAGAACTTACCCTTCATGGGTTTCAGAGACTCTCCTATGGCCACATGGAAGTATCCACCATTAGCACTTGCTGCTCCTGAAACTGCTCTTTTTGTGGGACTCTGGGACTAGCCAGAGTTGGTCTTCCCTAAAGAGCCCAGGTCCAGTTGCTTCAAGGCTGTAGAGGAGACCTGCTAGTCTCTAATCTGTAATACTGTTCTCAGATCTCAGATTTCATGGGGGCCTCCAAACGTAATGCTCTGGAGAAACTGAAGCAATATTAGAGATTAGAGATTAGTTGATATTTTACTGATAGTGGTATAGAGTTTATAATCCATAGCTATGGATGGGACTGAATGAGACTCTTGTCTCAAAGTATTCAGTCCATGGAGAGTTTGGATTGGCAGCCATATTAGCCAGCCATCTCAATCTCAAAGTATCCAGCAGCCTAGTGAGTGGCTCCATGGATTCTTATAGGGCTCCAGTGCTCAGAGAAAACAAAGGCAGATTGAGGGGCAGAATACTGGGGGAAAACTGAGACAGAACAATTGAGAGAAACATGGGAGCTGTGGCACAACAGTCCTTTCCAACTTTGATAGGCTGTTCCCTAGAACTGAAAAAAATATATATATAACATATGGAAAGAAGAAACAAAGAAAGAGAGAGGAAGGAAAGAAAGAAAGAAGGGAGAGAGGGAAGGAGGGAAAGAAAGAGAAAGTGAGAGAAAGGGAGACAGAGAAAGAGAAAGAGAGAGGGAGAAGGAGGGAGGGAGGGAAGGAGAGAGAAAGGAAGAAAATCAGTGTTCATTTGAACTAAAAATCTTTCTTCCTACAGATATACTAGCTTTATCATGGGACTGGAAACTGTTTCATTGTCGATTTCAGGGCTCATTTCTCCCATTGTTACTGGTCACTTCATTAAACAGGTAAAACATCTACACTTAAAGGGGATATATATATATATATATATAGAACAAACACGGTAAGGAGACACACATAGAGTTGGAATATAAAATGGATCCAAAGGATTATAGCATTAACAACAGGAAGGGACCTTAGAGATTGCTATTCGAACTCTCTTATTAACATAGAAAGAAACTGAGGCTCAGTGGGCTTAAGTGACTACACAAAAAATAAGCAAACTCTGGCCCTTCCCACTCTCATGCTTTGATCTGATATTGAGGAGGAAAAGGCACAGTTCAGGGGAAAATCTTTGGGAAAAGCCTGAAGAATAGGAAAGACAAGAGGTCATTCCTCATGCCAGAATCCAGGTTATATTTCAGTAGAGAGAAAGAGAAAAGGTACCATACATTCCCTAGAAAAGAACTCTCTGCTGTCAGACCTTATATCTCCCTGTTATAATCTATATAGACAGTAATCACTAGGTAGCAACAGGTGTAATCCTATGACTGCCTTTTCCTTGAGCTTTTACCTCATATTAAAGGCAAAAGCCTCAGAAATTCATATTGGTAGGAATGAAATCCAGGTGGAAGGAAATCAAATGGAGACAAGCAGAATCAAGTGAGCAGAGAAAGAAAAGGAGACAACAGGGAAGAAAGCAAGAGGACCAGTAGCCATTATCTTCTTCCAGTCTCATTCCCCAAGTCACACTCTCACACTCATACATAATTAGCTGCAGCAGTATCAGGGGTTGAAATGTATTTCCAGGAATCCCAAGAGTTTACATTAAATTTTTTTTAACTTGTGTGTGTGTGTGTGTGTGTGTGTGTGTGTGTGTGTGTGTGGACACATACATGTAATGTCATTGACATGGGAAACACGCTGTGAGAACACTCACTGTTTTGCAAATGTAGTCTCAGAGTTGCCTGAGTCCCTGAGAATTTAAATGATTTGATGAAGGTCCTAACCCCTAGTATGATACAGAAGTGAGATTTGAACATCAGACTTCTCTCTGAAGTAAGTGTTTCACCACCGCTTCTACAATGAAGTATTAAAATTTACAGATCACCCTCCTCAGAGCCAGCCTATGAAAAGAGCTATTCAGGGTATAATTTCCATATTTTTACATATGAAGAAATGGTGGTTCTGACCAAATATAGATGATCCATGGTCACAAATGTGTCAGAGTTAATATTCATATGCATTTCCTGATCTCAAGTCCAAGGCTCAATCCACTCTATGGCAATACTTCTTAAGCCCTTTGCTTTATCATGTTTTAAAGCATCATTTAATTACTTCCAACTCAAGAGAAGTCATTTTAATCAAGACCAAAAATAATAATCCTATAGAAAGCTTTCTCTGACCTGAAGAATTTCATGTATCTTCTAACTCATGTTAAGATTGAGGAAAGCAGAATAATTTATAGACCAATATTACAACTTAAGCTGACAATTTTTGCACTCACAGGATGCTGCAACAGGCTGGAAGAATGTTTTCTTTCTATCATCTGCTATTAATCTCGTAGGAATGGTTTTCTACCTCATCTTTGGCCAGGCAGACATCCAAGACTGGGCCAAAGAGGACAGACTCACCCACTTCTGAGTAACCATTGGTAATGAGCTGAATGCCAAAGCATCCTTAACAATTTTCACTGTCATTTCCAACTTCTCAACTCTTAGCCAACATGTCAATGACAAGCTTGTCTTTTTAATATCCACATTTCTTGTGAATGTCTCCTCATTTACACTCATTTAGCCACAACTCTAATTCAGATCCTCATCACTTACAGCTTAGTCTATTGTAAAGATCTTTTGGGTCTCCACACCACAATTCTTCCTTGCTTTGATGAATCTTCCACACAGCTGACAAAATGATTTTCCTAAAGTACATGTCTGATCGTGTCACTCCCCTCTAATCAACAAATTCCAATATCTTCCAATTGCCTCTAAAATAAAAAATAAACTCATTGACATTTCAAACTCTTAACAACCTAGCTATTTTCTCCTTTGTGATGTTATATTTTATCCCCTTTCTCATATTCTCATTCTAGACCTACTGGCCTGCCTTCTCATTATTCTGCACATGTAGCATTCTCTCTCTCCAATTTCCATGAACACTTACAGCTTTTCATAGTTAAAATGAATTTCTTCTTCAGCTCTTACACTTGGAATCTTAGATTTTCTTCAAGATTCAGCTCAAGTGGTATGAATCTTTTACTGGTCCTTTCCCCAGCAGTAGGGGACACTCCCAAAAAAACATACCAATAAAGTGAACATATTGTATCGATGAAATTAAAATTATTCGGTATCATTTAATAATTAATTCTATACTGTGATTGATTTTATTCTATCTTACTGCTTCATTTTGTATAATTGCTGGAGCTACATTTCTCTGTTGCTGAGTTGGGCTCAGAAGTGCATTTTTCTTTCTGAGTCATTTTAAAGGTACAGTTAAAAGGGAATGTTTTATAACTTTGACTTTTGCCCCCTGGAACATCTGCTCGCTCTCTAAAAGCTCAACCAGCTTCACCCATTACCATCCCCCAGAAGATGTCTTCATTCTTACCTGCAGTTAGAGGAGATTTGATTTTCTCCAATCAGACAGCAAGGCCAATGGCAGTGATCCATAGTGAGTATAACAAAAGGCCAGTGAATCCCAAACAATGAACATTCTTTAATTGTCAAAAAGAACCCTGAAAATCAACATATTTTTGTTAGCATAGGCAATTGTATTCTTTCCCAACCAACCAGATTCCCTTCTTTTCCCATGTGTCAGTAAAGTTCTCCTTTTTATCATTGGGGTCACTTACCACAATAGTCAATCTGATTCACTTTGTGAACAGTTATACAAATAACAAAACAGTTAATAAACTGATGGTGCTCAGAGTATGCACCTCAGTTTTCAGTTCACTTATTTCAGTCCTGTCAGACTCTTTGTGATCCATATTTGGGGTGTTCTTGGCAAAGTTACTAGAATGGTTTTCCACTTCCTTGTATTTCTTTTACAAATGAGGAAACTGAGGCAAATAGGCTTAGGTGACTTGCCCAGAATCCTACAGCCATTAAGTATCTGAAGCCATATTTGAACTAAGGAAGATGAATCTTACTGATTTCAGGCTTAATTCTTTATCCACTATATCATCTTGTTACCTGTTCCTCAGTTGATCTTTACTGAATTTATTTGAGACAGTATGTATTCTATATATAATGAGTACATAATGATATTCTTTATTAGGATGTTTCATTTGTCTTCATATCCCAGCATTCAGTCTAGTACCTCCAAGATAATTGATTTATAATACATGCTTATTGGTTGGTTTTAATGTTTTATTCCCTTACTTGTTCCTGAGCTACAAGTCTTGGATCTGTTTGGCTCCAGGTTTGTTCCTTAAAAATATGGTCAACCAAAGCAAAGGATACTGTCTGATGATTTTATACATGCTTACTATGGTTAAATGTGCTAATGAGATGAAACAAATATCACCGAATCACAAAACATTACCTTGGCAACCATCTACTACACCCATTACATGAAAAATAATATCCAAGGAACCACGTTGGCAGCAAAGGAAGAAACAATGTAAAGAGGAGTTTTTATTGTAATCCCAAATAAATCTAGAATGGACATTAGGCATGATCTGATATATAAATCCAAGAAAAAGTCACAATAAATAATTTCCCAGCTTAATTTAGTACAGGGAAACTAGCAGGTAATGAGACACCGGAAATGCAATCAGAAACACACCGTTATGGACAGTACACTAAGACCCATACTAAAACTGCTAACTGGAGAAAGAACAGGTCCAAGATCAATTCAGGGCATATCAACATTTGGAGTAGATTCTCTAACTTTGTGCATCTCCCTTCTTCTGAGCTGCTTCAATTCTATTTTGTTTATAACATACCATGCCTTATCTGATGAAGGCAAGCCAAACTAGGTGATCTTTGCCAGTGTCTTCCAAATTGTGCAATCAATTCCAGAGTTCTTAAGAGAGATTTTATGAATCTATGCATCACTTTCTCTGACCACCAAGTGAGTGTTTGCCCCATTTGAATTCTCCATAAAATAATCTTTTTGGCATCCTAACATTGTGGCTAGCCCAACGGATTACTCTCTTCTGCAGTAGAGTTGAATGCTTGGCAGTTTAGTTTGAAAAAGGACCTCAGTGGACAGTTTAAGGAAAGTGGTCATCAAAAGCAAAATACTGGGGAGGATGGAAGGGGGATAGAAAAGATAAAAGTATAACCTGGAGTAAATAAGATGGCAGGAAATACAGAATTAGTTATTTTAACTGTGAATGTGAATGGAATGAATTACCCCATAAAACAGAAGCAGATAGCAGACAGGATTAAAAGCCAGAATACTATAATATGATGTTTACAAGAAACACATTTAAATCGTAGCAACACATACAGAGTGAAGGTAAAAGGCAGGAGCAGAATATATTGTGCTTCAGGGGAAGAAAAAAAAAAGCAGGGGTAGCCATCCTGATCTCAGATCAAGGAAAAACAAAGATAGATCTAATTTAAAAAGATAAAGAAGGAAAGTATATCTTACTAAAGGGTAGCATAGATAATGATTCAATATCAATACGAAACATATATGCGCCAAGTGGTATAGCATGGAAATCCCTGGAGGAAAAATTCTGAGAGATGAAAGAAGAAATAGACAGCAAAACTATACTAGAGGGTATCTCAACCTTGCTCTCTCACAACTAGATAAATCAAACCACAAAATAAATAAGAAAGAAGTTAAAGAGGTAAACAAAATGTTAGAAAAGTTAGGTATGCAGTTCCAATTGTTCAGTAAAGAAAGCCATATACACCTAGAGATAGGATTTTTCTTGCACAACTTGTCAAGTATTTTAACATTATTAACATGTAGTGGACTTCCTGCAATCTAGGGGAGGGGAGGGGAATGGGGGTAAAATTTGTAATGGAAGATCAATGCTGAGGAACTACCCATACATATGTTATACAAATAAAAAGCTTTAATAAAAAAGAAGAAAAGTTAGGTATGATAGATCTTTGGGGAAAATTAAATGGAGATAGAAAGGAGTTTACTTTTTTCTCAGCCGTTCATGGAACTTATACAAAAATTGACCAAGTGTTAGGGCATAAAAACCTCAAAATCAAATGCAGAAAGGCAGAAATAGATGCATTTTTTTAGATCATCATGCAAGAAAAATCACATGCAATATAAGGCCAGGAGAAAATAGACCACAAAGTAATTGGAAACTAAATAATTACATCCTAAAGAATGAAAGGGTGAAACAGCAAATCATAGACATAATTAATAATTTCATCCAAGAGAATGACAATAATGAGATAACATACCAAAATTTGTGGGATATGGTCAAAGTGGTAATAAGGAGAAATTATATGTCTCTGGATGCTTACTTGCATAAAATAGAGAAAGAGAAAATCAATGAATTGGCCTTACAACTAAAAAAGCTAGAAAAAGAACAAATTAAAAACTCTCAGTCAAATACCAAACTAGAAATTATAAAAATAAAAGGAAAGATTAATAAAATTGAAAGTAAAAACCTATTGAATTAATAAATAAAACTAAAAGTTGGTTTTATGAAAAAACCAACAAAATAGATAAGCCTATAGTTAATTTGATTAGAAAAGGGAAAGAGGAAAGTCAAATTGCTAGTCTCAAAAATGAAGAGGGAGAACATTCTACCAATGAAAAGGAAATTAAAATAAAAACCAGGAGTTACTTTGCCCAGCTTTATGCCAATAAATTTGATAACCTAAGTGAAATGGAAGAATCCCTATGAAAATATAGATTGCCCAGATTAACAGAAGAGGAAATAAATTACTTAAATAATCCCATTTTAGAAAAAAGAAATAGAACAAATCATTAATCAACTGCCTATGAAAAAATTCCCAGAATCAGATGAATTTGCATGTAAATTCTACCAAACATTTAAAGAACAATTAACTCCAATACTATGTAAACTATTTGAAAAAATAGAGCACGAAGGACTCCTACCAAGTTCCTTTTATGACACAGACATGGTACTGATGGTACTGATACTTAAACCAGGAAAGATGAAAACACAGAAAGAAAATTATAGACCAATTTCCCTAATGAATATTGATGCAAAAAATTTGAATAAAATATTAGCAAAAATATTACATAAAATCATCCCCAGGATAATACACCATGATCAAAGAGAATTTATACCAGGAATGCAGGGATGGTTCAATATTAGGAAAACTATTAGCATAATGGACTATATCAATAACCAAATTAA
>JAJPUD010008738.1:70479-84396 GCA_023553655.1 Myrmecobius fasciatus
AAGAAAGGAAGAAAGAAAGAAAGAAAGAAAGAAAGAAAGAAAGAAAGAAAGAAAGAAAGAAAGAAAGAAAGAAAGAAAGAAAGAAAAGGAAAAAAGAAAAAGAGAAGAAAAGAAAAGAAAAAGCGTTTGATAAAATCCAGCATCCATTCCTATTAAAAAAATACTAAAGAATATAGGAATAATTTTTTTCCCTTAAAATAGTAACGTCTACTTAAAACTATCAGATAGCATCATATATAATAGGGATAAACTGGAACCATTCCCAATAACATCTAGAGTAAAACAAGGTTGCACACTATCACTACTACTATTTAATATTGTATTAGAAATGCTAGCTTTGTATTTGATAAAATCCAATACCCATTCCTATTAAAAAACACTAGAGAGTATAGGAATAAATGGGCTTTTCCTTAAAATGATTAGTAGCATCTATTTAAAACCATCAGCAAGCATCATATGTAATGGGAATAAACTAGAACCATTCCCAATAAGATCAAGAGAGAAGCAAGGCTACCGACTGTCACCATTACTATTCAATATTGTATTAGAAATATTAGCTTTGGCAGTAAGAGAAGAAAAAGAAATTAAAGGAATTTAAGCAGGTAACAAGGAAACCAAATTATCACTCTTTGCAGATGATATGGTGGTATACTCTGGAGACTCTACTAAAAAAAGTACTAGAAACAAATCACAACTTTAGCAAAGTTGCAGGATACAAAATCAATCCACATTAAACCATCAGCATTTTTATATATTACCAACAAAGTTCAGCAGCAAGAGATACAAAAAGAAATTCCATTCAAAATAACTGTCCATAGTATAAAATATTTGGGAGTCTATCTGCCAAGGGAAAGTCAGGAATTATACAAATTAAACTACAAAACACTTTCCACAGAAATAAAGTCAGACCTAGTCAATTGGAAAAACATCAAGTGCTCATGGGTAGGCCGAGCGAATATAATAAAAATGACAATACTACCCAAACTAATTTACTTATTTTGTGCCATACCAATCAAACTCCCAATAAATTAATTTACAGATCTAGAAAAAATAGTAGCAAAGTTCATCTGGAAGAACAAAAGGTCAAAAATTTCAAAGGAATTAATAAAAAAAAGCAAATGAAGGTGGCCTAGCTGTACCAAATCTAAAACTATATTATAAAGCAGTAGTCATCAAAACCATTTGGTACTGGTTAAGAAACAAAGTAGTTGATAAGTGGAATAGATTACATTCACAGGACAAAATAGTCAATGACTATAGTAGTTTAGTGTTTGACAAACCCAAAGACACCAGCTTTGGGGATAAGAACTCACTATTTAATAAAAAAAACTGCTAGGAAAATTGGAAACTAATATGGCAGAAACTAGGCATTGACCCACACCTAACACCATATTCCAAGATAAGGTTGAAATGGGTTCATGATCTAGACATAAAGAATGATATTATAAAAAAATTAGAAAAACATAGGATAATTTACCTCTCAAATCTGAGAAGGAAGAAGGAATTTGTTGTCAAAGAAGAACTAAAGATCATTATTTATCACAAAATAGATAATTTTGATTATATTAAGGTAAAAAGGTTTTTTTGGACAAACAAAACAAATGCAGACAAGATTAGAAGGGAAGCAATAAACTGGGAAAACTTACATTCAAAGGTTCTGATAAAAGCCTCATTTCTAAAATATGTAGAGAATTGACTCAAATTTATAAGAATTCAAGCCATTCTCCAATTGATAAATGGTCAAAGGATATGAACAGACAATTTTCAGATGAAGAAATTGTAACTAAATGTAGTCATATGAAAAAGTGCTCCAAATCACTATTGATCAGAGAAATGCAAATAACTCTGAGATGCCACTACACATTTATCAGATTGGCTAAGATGACAGGAAAAGATAATGATGAGTGTTGGAGGGGATGTGGGAAAATTGGGACACATACATTATTGGTGGAGTTGTGAACAGATCTAACCATTCTGAAAAGCAATTTGGAACTACGTTCAAAAAGTGATCAAACTGTGCATACCCTTTGACCCAGCAGTGTTTCTACTGGGCCTATATTCCAAAGAGATCTTAAAGGAGGGAAAGGAACCACATGTGCAAAAATGTTAGTGGCAGCCCTTTTTGTAGTGGCAAAAAAGTGGAAACTGAGTGGATGGTCATCAGTTGGAGAATGGCTGAATAAATTATGGTATATGAATGTTATGGAATATTATTATTCTGTAAGAAACAACCAACAGAATTATTTCAGAGAGGCCTGGGGAGACTTACATGAACTGATACTAAGTGAAATGAGCAGAACCAGAACATTATACATGGCAACAAGACTATATGATGATCGATTCTGATGTACATGGGCCTCTTCAACAATGAGATGATTCAGACCAGTTTCAAATGTTCAGTGATGAAGACACCAGAGAGACACCTGTGGGATCTGAATGTGGAATACAACATAACATTTTCATGATTTGTTGATGTTTGCTTGCATTTTGTGTTCCTTCTCAGGTTTTTTTTCTTTTTATGTCTGATTTTTCTGGTGCAGCAAGATAACTGTATAAATATGTATACATATATTGGATTTATCATATAGTTAACATGTATGGACTACCTGCCATCTAGGGAAAGGTGAGGGGAAGAAGGAAAAAATTTGGAACAGAAAGTTTTGCAACAGTAAATGTCAAAAAATTACCCATGCATATGTTTTGGAAATAAAAAAAACACTTTAATAAAAAAAGAAAAAAGAAAATGGACCTCAGTGTCTGGCATTTATCTTATCAGGTGATCTTCAGAATCTTTCTAAAACAATTCAAATGAAAGCAATTATGTTTCTTGGCATGGTGCTGGTATACTGCCCAGATTTCACAAGCATTCAACAATGAGGTCAGCACACATCTCTGTAGACCTTCAGTTTGATGGTCAATGTAATACCTCTCCTCTTCCATACTTTCCTTCAGAGCCTTCCAAACACTGAACTAGCTCTGACAATGTATGTTTTAATCCCATTGTCTGTATATTTCTGTCACTGTCATTGTCTTTCTGACTCTGATTTTCTGTTCCTTATTCCTTGTCTTCCCATTCTGTTTCTCACTCTGTTTCTCCTTCTTATTAATTCTATTTTCTCCCTATCTAGAAGAGTGTCCTACTCAGGTCAGCATTTTGTGCTGTTGCTATTCACCAGGCCACAATTAAAATACCCTGAAATATAGGATTTCTGTGATGGCCGATTCTTTGCAAAATTCCTGTAAGCAGTTAATTTGGATTCTAAAGCCTCTACTCAAATTATCCTCCATCTAGTAGAAAGGTTTAGACCACTCATTTGTCCCAGAAGATTCCCAACATCCAACAGTGTGTCATGTCCCAAATCCAGCATTCCTTGACACCTAGAACTACTACCAAAGAGAGATACTGCTCCAGACAAACCTGTCTCAGCAGATTCCATCCAGCTACTGCCAAGAAGAGTCCTGGCAGTCCTGGCAACACCTAGCATGGAAGTGTGAGGTGGGGGAAACATCCAGCTTTTGTCCTTGGTAACCTTATTCTTATCTTAGTCTCCCCAATTCCACAATTTGCAAAGAGAAATAATGGTTATGAAGAGAATAAAGGATCATTACTGTAAAAATTATTAGAATAGAGCAAATACAACATAGCATTTTCACTCTTTTTGTTGTTGTTTGCTTGCATTTTATTTTCTTTTTCATTTTTTCCTTTTTGATCTGATTTTTCTTGTACAGCAAGATAATTATATAAATGTGTATGCGTATTTTTGAATTAACAAAAATAATTATGCAAAAATAGATAGTTGTCAAATGCAACTGAAATCAGATGTTTCAAGGGACATTAGTCAAGCTTAAAATGCCGCCTCATCAATATTGGTTATTAGCAGAGCCACATCTGTGTCTGGGAGAAGCCTGAGGTATGAGTCATTGCCTCATATTTGGCCTTGAAATGATCATGACTCTTTTGAGCTATTGCATTTATGTTTTTCTTTGAAATGATCAAGTCCCTTATTATAATGAACAGCCATGGGCCCAATAGCATTCATCTTGGGGGTTACCACAACTGCTTATACTTCAAAGGATCTCTTTCTTGGACTGAATCCTGTAGCCTACCCTAGAATCTCAGCTATCTCCCTTAGTACTCCTGCTGAAGATTCTTCCTGACCTCAGGGATGCCTTTTTATTTCTGTCTACCTCTGGGACAATGCTTCTTTTTTATTGTTTTATTCTTTTTCTGGTTATACATGTACATTGATTTTAAATACACATTTCTTTATGAATCATGTTAGAAGAGAAAAATAAGAACAAAAGGGACAAACCAGAAAAGGAAAACAAAAAGGAAGAAAAAGAAAAACAAAGTGAATAAATTACACAATGATTACATCCATAATTCCCTCTCTAGATGCAGATGGCCTTTCTCTTCAAAGTCTACTGGAATTGTCTGACATCATTGAACTTCTGAGAAGAGCAAAATCTTTCATAGTTGATAATCACACAATCTTGCTGTTGCTGTGTACAATATATGCTTGGTGCTGCTTATTTCATTCAACATCAGTTCATGTAAATATTTCCAGGCCTTTCTAAAATCAGCTTATTCATCAGTTTTTTTATAGAACAATAGTATTCCATTACTTTCATATATCATGACTTATTCAGCCATTCCCGAATTGATAGGCATCTACTAGCTATCCAGTTATTTACCACCTCAAAAAGAACTGCTAAAAACATGTTTGCACATGTGGGTCCTTTCCCCTCCTTTAAGATTTCCTTGAAATACAGACCTAGTAGAATACAGTAGTGCCTCGTAGTAGCCACTGTTGAAGGGTATGCAATTTTATTCCTCTTGGACATGGTTGCAAATTGCTCTCTAGAATCCTTGGACTGTGGAGGGGGGGGGAGCTGGATGCAGGGCCAAGATGGTGGAATGCAGACACAACTCTCTGTGACCTCCTCTGACCTTCTCTCAAACCAACGGCAGTTTAAGCCTCTGAACTGATTTTGGAGTCAAAGCACCCTCCAAAATTTAGAGTACAACACATTCCCAGAAGAAGTTATCTTGGACGAGCTTCAGAACAGATCTGTTTCAGGCAGGCAGGGGGACAGTTTGCCAAGCTCAGATAGTAAACACTTTCCACACAAATAAAGTCAGATCTAATCAATTGGAAAAATATCAAGTGTTCATGGGTAGGCTGAGTGAATATAATAAAAATGACAATACTACCCAAACTAATTTAATTATTTAAAGCCATACCAACCAAACTCCCAAGAAATTATTTTACAGATCTAGAAAAAATAGTAGCAACATTCATCTGGAAGAACAAAAGGTCAAGAATTTCAAGGGAATTCATGAAAAAAAATGCTGATGAAGGTGGCCTAGCTATGCCAGATCTAAAACAATATTTTAAAGCAATGGTCATCAAAATCATTTAGTACTGGCTAAGAAATAAGAGAAGTCGATCAGTAGAATAGGATAGGATCACAGGATAAACTAAGCAATAACTATAGCAATTTAGTCTTTGACAAACCCAAAGACCCCAGCTTTTGGGATAAGAACTCACTATTTGACAAAAACTGCAGAAAAAATTGGAAACTAGTGTAGAAGAAATTAGGGCTTGACCCACACCTAACATCACATACCAAAATAAGATCTAAATGGGTTCATGATTTAGACATAAAGAGTGATATTATAAGCAAATTGGAGGAGCATAAGATAGTTTACCTCTCAGACCTGTGGAGAAGGAAGGAATTTGAGTCCAAAGAAGAACTGGAACTCTTAATTGAAAACCAAATAGATAATTTTGATTATATTAAATTAGAAAGTTTTTGTACAAACAAAACTAATGCAGAAAAGATTAGGAGGGAAGCCATAAATTGGGAAATCATCCTTACATTTAAGGGTTCTGATAAAAGCCTCATTTCTAAAATATATACAGAATTGTCTCATATTTATAAGAAATCAAGTCACTCTCCAATCGATAAATGGTCAAAGGATATGAACAGAAAAATTTCCAAATGATGAATTAAAACTATTTCCAGTTATAAGAAAAGGTGTTCCAAATCACTATTGATCAGAGAAATGCAAATTAAGACAACTCTGAGACACCCCTACACACCTGTCAGATTGGCTAAAATGACAGGAAAAGTTAATGATGAATGTTGGAGGGGATGTGGGAAGGCTGGGACACTGATGCATTGTTAGTGGAGCTGTGAACAGATACAGCCATTCTGGAGAGCAATTTGGAACTATGCTCAAAAAAGTTATCAAACTGTGCATACCCTTTGACCCAGCAGCATTTCTATTGGGCTTATATCCTAAAGAAATCATAAAGGAAGGAAAGGGCCCCACATGTGCAAGAATGTCTGTGGCAGCCCTTTTGTAGTGGCTAGAAATTGGAAACTGAATAGATGCCCTTCAATTGGAGAATGGCTGAATAAATTATGGTATATGAATGTTATGGAATATTATTGCTCTGTAAGAAATGACCAGCCAGATGACTTCAGAGAGGCCTGGAGAGACTTGCATGAACTGATGCTGAGTGAAGTGAGCAGAGCCAGGAGATCATTATATACAGCAACAACAATACTATATGACGATCAATTCTGATGGACATGGCTCCCTTCAACAACGAAATGTTTCAAACCACTTCAAATTGTTCACTCAAGAAAGCCATATACACCCATAGAGAGGGATGTGAAATGTAGACCACAACATAACATTCTCATACTCTTGATTGATGTTTGCTTACATTGTGTTTCCTTTATCTGATATGTCTTTTATGTAGATATGATTTTTCTTGCACAACAATGATAAGTTTGGAAATATGTATACATATATTCGATTTGCCAAGTATTTTAACATAATTAACATGTAGTGGATATCCTGCCATCTAGGGCAGGGGTGGGGAGCTGGGGGAAAATTCTGTAACAGAAAGCTATGTAAGGCTTAATGTTGAAGAATTACCCATACATATGTTTTGCAAATAAAAAAAAATTTAAAAATTTAAAAAATTAAAAATTTAAAAAATTTAAAAATAAATAAATAAAAAAGAAAAGTTCATGTCCAACAATTAATTATTCTTCTTTGCATCTGATCATTCAAACAGTTTCAAATTCACCTGTCTGTTTCATCATCTAGTACAGGCCTCAATATCTTTTCTACAAGAACAGCATGCAAAATAAAGGTGGCCTAGCTGTACCAGACCTAGAATTAATTTATTAAGCAGCTATTATCAAAACTATTTGGTACTGGCTAAGAAATAATCGATTGTTGGAATAGGTTTGATTCATTAGACACAATAATCAATGACTATAGTAAACCATTGTTGACTAACCCAAAGATTCTGGCTTTTGGTATAAGAACTAACTATGTGACAAAAACTACTGGGAAAATTGAAAAATTAGTATTGTCACGGACCTAAAACCATATACCAAGGTAAGATCGAAATGGGTTCATTATCTAGACATAAAGAATGATATTGTAAACAAAGTAGAAGAACAGAGGACAGTTTTCCTCTCAGATCTGTGGATAAGAAAAAAATTTGTGTGCAAAGAAGTGGAGTACATGATTGATTGCAAAATGAATGATTTTGATCATATTAGCTGAAAAGATTTTTAAGTACAAGCAAAACCAATGCAGACAAGATTAGAAGAGATGCAAAAAATTAAGACAACTTTGAGATATCACTACACACCTGTCAGATTGGCTAAGATGACAGGAAAATATAATGACAAATGTTGGAGGGGATGCGGGAAAACTGGGACACTGATACATTGTTGGAGGAACTGTGAATGGATCCAACAATTCTGAAGAGCAATCTGGAACTATGCTCAAAAAGCTATCAAACTGCATACCATTTGACTCAGCAGTGCTTTTACTAGGCCTATATCTCAAAGAAATCTTAAAGGAGGGGAAGGGACCCACATGTGCAAAAATGTTTGTGGCAGCCCTTTTTGTAGTGGCAAGAAACTGGAAACTGAAAGGATGCCCATTAATTGGAGAATGGCTGAATAAATTATGGTATATGAATGTCATGGAATATTATTGTTCTGTAAGAAAGGACCAGCAGGACGATTTCAGAGAGGCCTGGAGAAACTTGCTGAGTGAACTGCTGGAGAACTGATGCCGAATGAAATCAGCAGAACCAGGAGAACAGTATACACAGCAACAAGACTATACTATGATCAATTCTGATGGTCATGGTTCTCTTCAACAATGATGTATTTCAAGCTAGTTCCTATTGTTCAGCAATGAAGATAGTCATATACATCCAGAGAGAAGCCTGAGGAAACTGAGTGTGGACCACAACACAGCATTTTAACCCTTTCTGTGAATATTCCCTTGCATTTTGTTTTCCTTCTTAGGTTGTTTTTTTTCCCTCTCTTTCTAGATCTGATGTTTCTTGTGCTGTAAGATAATTGAATAGATATGTATACATATATTGGATTTGTTATATAATTTATCATATTCAGCATGTATTAGATTACCTGTCATCTAGGTTGTGGGGGGTGGGGGCAAGGAGAGGAAAAGCTTGGGAAAAAAAAGTTTTGCAAAGGTCAATGTAGAAAACTCACTCATGTGTACTGTAAATAAAAAGCTTTTAATTAAAAAAAAGAAGAGATGCAAAAGACTGGGGTGGGGGAGAAATTTACATTCAGGGGTTCTGATAAAGACCTCTCTTCTAAATAATATGGAGAATTGACTCAAATTTATTAGAATTGATAACTGGTCAAAGGATATGAAGAGACAAATTTCAGATGAATAAATTGAAACCATTTCTAATCATATGAAAAAGGTGCTCTAAATCACTACTGATCAGAGAAATGCAAATTAAGAAAACTCCGAATTACCACTACATACTTCTGAGATTATGTAATAAGACAGGAAAAGTTAATAATAAATGTTGAAGGGGACATGGGAAACCTGGGACATTAATAAGTTGTTGCTGGAGTTGTGAACTGATTCAACCATTCTGGAGAGCTATTTGGAACTATGCCCCAAAGGTTATCAGACTGTGGGAACCACCTCTGTTTTGATATTTCCTCAGACCATTAGTACTTGAGATAATCTTGGAAAGTTGCAAGTTGAAAGCCCATGTTTAAAATGAGCATAAATGCATCTATTTGAGTATATAATCAATAATCCAATGGGATGACTCTGACAAGTACCAATGATCCAAAGAGGGAAGAGGAGAGCCATCTACACCCAGAGGGAAGAGTGTGGAAACTGAGTGTGGATTACAACATTACATTTTCACTCTTTGTTGTTGTTTTCTTGCACTTTATTTTTGTTTTAATTTTTTTCTGATTTGATCTGATTTTTCTTGTACACCAAGGTAATTGTATAAATATATATGCATATATTGCAATCAACATTAAAAATAATAAAATGATGATGTAAAAAATAGATAGTTGTCAAATACAAGTGAAATCAGATGTTTCAAGGGACATTAGTCTAGCTTAAAATGCCACCTCCTCCATATTGGTTATTAGCCGAGCCACAGCTGTATTTGGGAGAAGCTTGAGGTTTATGAGTCATTCCCCGTTGTTTGGCCTGGAAATGATCATGACTCTTGTGAGCTATTGCTTTTGTATTTTTCTTTGAAATGATCAAGTCCCTTATCATAAGGAACAGCCACACGACCAGTCACATCCATCCTGGTGGTTACCACAACTGCTTAGACTTCAAAGAAATCTTTCCCTTTAATTGAATCCTATCCTCTTCCCAAGAACCTCAGCTTTCTCCCTGAGAACTCCTGCTGAAGATTCTTCCTGACCTCAGGGATGGCTTTTTTCTGTCTACCTCTAGAACCTTGCTTTTTTTTTTTTTAAATGTTTTATTCTTTTTCTGGTTATACATGTACATTGATTTTTAATACACAGTTCCTTATGAATCATGTTAGAAGAGAAAAATGAGAACAAAAGGGACAAACCAGAAAAGAAAACAAAAGAAAAGGAAAAGAAAAACAAAGTGAACGCTGCATGTTGATTTATATTCAGTTTCCATAGTTCTCTTTCTGGATGCAGATGGCCTTTCTCTTCAAAGTTTACTGGAATTTGTCTGACATCACTGAACTTCTAAGAAGAGCAAAGTGTTTCATAGCTGATGATCATACAATATTGCTGTTGCTGTGTCTTTCATTCAGCATCAGTTAGCATAAATATTTCCAGGCCTTTCTAAAATCAGCTTGTTCATCAGTTTTTACAGAACAAAAATATTCCACTACTTTCATATACCATAACATTCTGCCCAATTGAAAGGAATCTACTAGCTTTCCAGTCATTTGCCACCACAATAAGAACGGCAGCAAACATTTATGCACATGGAGGTCCTTTCCTCTCTTTTATGATTTCCTTGTAATACAGACCTAATAGTAGCATTGTTGCCTTCAACATGTATGTAATTTTATTCCCCTTGGACATGGTTGCAAATTGCTCTCTAGAATAGTTGGACTAGGATCTTGTTTCTTGATGTCATGGCTGCACTGCATGGACCTTGGGATTATTCTCTTCCTGGGACTGGAGAGACTGAGAACAATTTGATGCAGTCCATCAAGCAGCTGGTAATTGCTTGGTCTAATAAACAGAAAAGGTGAAGCTAGAGCCTTGGATTAATTTCCTAAATATGCTGGCATGCAGCAGGCAGACCTGCAGGAATCTGTGTGAACATTTGATATGAAAGCTCTCTTCACTGCCAAGAAGACAGCAGCCCTCCATGTCCGGAGACCTTGGCACTTGGAAAATGCTTAGAAGACTGATGAGATAAACTCATCAAGATTAATTGTTTCTGGGGTGTAAATAATTGGATTGTCCTCAAGAAGTACAGCAGAGTTAAAGTTAACTAGATGAGGTGCTAAGGAGAGGGCTGAATGGAGTGGAGAAAGAAAGTCCAGAGGTGTGGAGGGAAGGGGATTCACACCTTGCCAATGTAATTAGGACAGGGCAGGAGATCCCTGGAGAAAAGGAATATAAAAGGCCAGCACCACTTCATTTTCACTGATTCCTGCATAAAGAAGAGATTCCAACTGCCATTGTGTTCCTGGCTGAGAAACCTCTAGGGAAGACATCAAAGGTAAGACCTCAAATAAATTTTTTCCTTCTGAGGAAATGTCTTTTTCTTTACTTTCTATAAAAATGGAGAGATAGCTGAGGAAGTGAAGAGAGACATAATCTGTTTTGGGAACTCAAATTGCTCTACTAGATTATAGATTAGAAACTTACTGAGTTTGACTCAGTGCTTGGGATTTAATGCTCTCTGACTGCAAGTCTAATTTGTTGTCCTCCCTAAACTTCAGTTTGCTGCTCTATCAATACATGACATTTGCTATGTGCAGCATCCTCATTCCCAAAATCTTTTAGGGTTAAATATGCAGAGACAAATAGCTCTAGGCCAAGACCTGAGCAGGGCGATGACAGGAGACCTAGACCATTCAAGGGAACAGGGTCAGGATTTAGCAAATCTGCTAATTAGATGTGGAGGACCTGCACTAATTGGAATAGGAAGTCACAGAGTTATTAGGAAAGCTCCTGAAACAGCCCCCAAAAGATATTAGTGTCATAGTGCATCTTCTGTGACCACAGTGGGCAGCCAGTCAGGCATTGGTAAAGAGCAATTAGCCAGTGTAAAGCCTATATAGAGCTGTTAACATGTACCAGTCTGTGGGCTAAGTGCAGGGGGCTTGTATGAAGAACAAACCAAGAAGACTGGGAAGGAAGAATCAGATTTCTAGGAGAAGACCTAGGAAAAAACAATGTCATCAGGGAGAGTTTGTGCAAGATTGGGAAGGGATGGGCCTGTGTGTAGGCTAGGAGCCAACACAGTGGAAGAGGATGAAAATTAGACAAGGGGACATGTTCCAGGGGAGGAAGAAATGATTGGGATCTGGGCTGGCTGTAGAGAAGTTTGTCCTGCCATAGAGAAGAGAAGAGAGAAAGAGAGATTGGGAAGACATCAAATGAATTTGCTAGGAAGAAAATAGAGACTTTAATCCAAAGGTTTCTGTGTCAACCAATTAAGAATGAGGTCATGGAACTGAGCTGAGGAAAAAGAGAGAGGATGTGCTAAGAAAAACTGAAGAGGAGGGCTGGAAATGTTGAGAATAGCTGCTATGGGCATTGAGATGATTTCAGATACAGATTTGGAATTTAAAGGAATTCAAAATAAATACTGTATTTTCTCATTTCACTGTGACATTTTTCTGTAATTTTGTTCTCAGTTGAGTACACATAACCCTAACCTCTGATGATAATATATTTGCTTCATCATTCTTTTCACAGTCTTAATCTCTAGGTAAAGGTGGTGTACACTTCACTTTCTCAACCTGGCAGAGATGTTTCAGTATTCCAACAGACAAAGTGTAGAAAGAAGTGACGAAGTTGTGGAAGAGGGAGAAAAGAAAGAACTGCAGAAAGAGAAAGAATCAGGAAACCTATCTGAAGATAAACAAGATTTTGCCTCAGGTTCCATGTTGGCCATAGATGACACCATGGCAGTATCAAGTGATCCAGAGAACAGTGGAAGTGAACAGAGCTCTGAGGAAGGATTTTTCTTCCTTCCTATGCCACCCCAGTTTGTCCCAGGACATTTGGAATATTTGGAAGATGCCCTGATGTGTCATGACCTCCCAACTGCCTACCAGGCTGAGGCCAGTGACGACAGCAGCAGTGATGAGAGTGGAGGTGACCATTCTAATGAATGCAATAAGAAGCATGGCAGCAGAAATGATCTCAGTGACAATTGCAGTCATGATGATCATGTCAATGATGTCTACAACAATGACTGTGGTGAGTATGGAAAAGGGGTGCTGAGAAGGGCTTCAGAAGGGCTCAGAATCTTGAGAATCTGCTCCTGTAATGAGCGAGTGAATGATTCTCTAGGGAGGATCAAAAGGATTAATTTGGAAGTCATTCCAAAATATTGATATTGACATTTTCCTTATTTTCAAATATGGTTTTCCCTACATAATTTTGTTCACTTGTTGAGACCACGTAAGTGTACCTTCTCCTGACAGAATCCATGCTCCATGCTCCATTTTTCTCTTTCACAGTCATCCTCCAACAACAAGAAATGCACACTGGTGACTTCCACCTTCAGATTCTGCAGTGTAAGTTAGAAGACAACTACACAAAGGTGACTGAAGAAAGTGGAAAACCTGTAGAAGGGGAAGAGGTGCAGGAAGAAGACCCCAAAGAGTACGAAACAAGAAGTCCATGGAAAGATCAGGAAAGCCCACCTTCAGGCTTCACATTGGTTGATAGTGTCACCATGTCTGCTTCAAGAGACCCAGAAATATGTGCAGCAAGTGAACAGAGTTCTACTGAAGAAATCTTTGGGGTTCAAGATAATCTTTCCTTGATTCCCAGTCCTGCTCTTGTTGAAAGGGTGGAGCCAGAGCCCTGCCCCAGATGCTGTTCCTATTTTTGCTTTCCCTGTTTTTGTTGGTAGAGTTGAGGAACACCTGGTACCAGTTTCCAATGCCAGCAGGAAAACCCATGCAGACAATGTGCATTCAGATTCTCGAGCCTACCAGTGACTTGCAGTAATGCTGTCAAGGGGTTGATGGTGACAACACTTTGCTCATTGACTTCTGGTATTTTCCTCAAATTCTTTTTATCTTTTCCTTCTTTGCTTTTTCTCACCTGGTTAGCTGAACATAAGTAAAGTCTTGACACTAGGGAAGTCAGGCTAACTGTACCTGCTTGCCCTCTCCCTTTCTGAGGCAGCTTTTTAGAGGACTTCAAGTTCAGAACAATCTCAAATCAATAATTGTGAATATGACAAAATTATGCAGAAAAACACATTCTCAATGAAGAAGACTCATACCAATTTGCAGATACATGCGGGTTGTGTGTGTGTGTGACATGTTATTAAGTTTGGCTGACTTTTCTCCTTTCACCCTTTTTGTAACACTCATTTGTAATCTGAAA
>JAJPUD010008739.1:0-84361 GCA_023553655.1 Myrmecobius fasciatus
GGGGGGTGGGGGAATGATTCTTGGTTGTAATCCTAATTCCTTCACTTTCTGGTATATCATATTCTAAGTCCTCTGGTGCTTTATTGTGAAAGATATCAAATCCTGACTGTAATCCCACCATATTTGATTTATTTTCTTTTTGACAGCTTAAAATATTGTTTCCTTGATCTGTGAGCTTTGGAGATTGGCTATGATGCTCCTGGAGTTTTCATTTTGGGATATCTCTTAGATGGTCATTGGTGAATTCCTTTAATTTACATTTTGTTTAGTTTATCAAAACAGTTTTCTTTGATAATTTCTTGATAGTTGTTGTCCAAATTTTTCCCCCCTTTTTGGTCATGGCTTTTAGGCAGTAGTACAATAATTCTTAGAATAACTCTCCTGGATTTAATTTTGCATTTTCTATTTTCCAGATTAATTGTTTTCCCAATAAAAATTTCCCATTTTCTTCTCTTTTTTGTTACTTTATAAAATTGTATTTTATTGTATCTTGATGTTTCATAGAGTCATTAGTTTTTATTTGTTCAATTCTAATTTTTTAAAAATTATTTTCTCTTCTGACAAATATTGTCAATTGCTTTTCCATTGGCCAATTCTATTATTTAAAATTATTTTTCCCTGCAAATTGTTGTACATCTTTTCCTTGATTTTCTGGCATTACTCATTTCTTTTCCCAATTTTTTTTAACTTCTCTAATTTGTTTTTCAAAATCCTTTTTCAGCTCTTTCAGGAAGTCCGAGTCTGAGATCAAATTGCATTTTTCTTTCAACCTTCACACGTAGCTATTTTGACACTATTGTTTTCTTTTACATTTATGTCTTGTTCCTCCCATCAACATATTAATTTTCTAAAGTCAAGCACTTTTTGGGGGGAGAAGGGGAGTTGTTTTTTTCCTCATTTTTTCTGTTGTTTTTTTTTATGACTTGCTGTTTTATGTGAAAGTTGAGATCTGGTTCTGCACTATCCCAAGCTTTTTATGCCAGGACATTGTTTTTTAGCTGCTGATTTTCACTGGGATTCAAGGCTTAGCTGTTTGTTTTTTATTTTTTGTTTTTTATTTTTTTTTCTGGAGAATAGACTTTTCTTCTAATTTGTACTGAGGGTTGGTCTTCATTTTGGGCCTTTTCTGGCCAGGGGGTTTAGCTGGTGGCCTGCTCCAGGGGTCAAGTTTTGCTTCTGGCTTCTATAAAAACAAGGTCTTTATCTGGGGGTAGGCCCCAGGGATGGATCATTAGTACTGGTTAACAATAGAGTCAAAGTCTTACTGGTGGCTTGTTTTTTTTAATTTTTTTTTATTTTTATTAAAGCTTTTTATTTGCATAACATGTGTATGGGTAGTTCCTCAGCATTGATCTTTACAAAGCTTTTCATTACAAATTTTACCCCCAGTCCCCTCCCCTCCCCTAGATGGCAGGAAGTCCACTACATGTTAATAATGTAATAATAGTTGACAAGTTCAGATTGGCTAAAATGACAGGAAATTATAATGATAACTGTTGGAGGGGATGTGGGAAAACTGGGACACTGATACATTGTTGGTGGAACTGTGAACGGATCCAACCATTCTGGAGAGCAATTTGGAGCTATGCTCAAAACGTTATCAAACTGTGCATACCCTTTGAGACAGCAGTGTTTCTACTGGGCCCATATCCCAAAGAGATTTTAAAGGAGGGAAAGGGACCCACATGTGCAAAAATGTTTGTGGCAGCCCTTTTTGTAGTGACAAGAAACTGGAAATTGAAAAGATGCCCATCAATTGGAGAATGGCTGAATAAATTATGGTATATGAATGTTATGGAATATTATTGTTCTGTAAGAAATGACCAACAGGAGGATTTCAGAGAGGATTGGAGAGACTTGCATGAACTGATGCTGAGTGAAATCAGCAGAACCAGAAGAACATTATACACAGCAACAAGACTATATGATGATCAATTGTGATGGACATGGTTCTCTTCAACAATGATGTGATTAAAACCAGTTGTTCTGCGATGAAGATAGTCATATACATCCAGAGAGAGGCCCGTGGGAACTGAGAGTGAACCACAACACAACATTTTAATGCTTTCTGTGAATATTTCCATGCATTTTATTTTCCTTCTTAGGTTGTTTTTTTCTTCTTCTCTTTCTATATCTGATGTTTCTTGTGCAGTAAGATAACTGTATAGATATGTATACATGTATTGTATTTGTCATATAATTTATCCTATTTAGCATGTATTAGATTACCTGTCATCTAGGGGTGGGGAGTGGGGTGAAGGAGGGGAAAAGCTTGGGAAAAAAAAGTTTTTGCAAAGGTCAGTATTGAAAGGTCACTCATGTTTTGTAAATAAAAAGCTTTATATGAAAAAAGATCAATGCTGGGGAACTGCCCATACATATGTTATACAAATAAAAAGCTTTAATAAAAAAATAAATTTAAAAAAAACGGAATGGTTGGGTCACTTCACAACTCCACCAGCAATGCATTAGTGACCCACTTTTCCCACTTCCTCTCTAACATATATCATTATCTTTTCTTATCATCTTAGCCAATCTGAGAGGTATGAGTTTGTACCTCAGAGTTCTTTTAATTTGCATCTCTCTAGATGGCTTTAATTTTGTCATCTGAAAATTGTCTGTTCATGTCCTTTGACCATTTATCAGTTGGGGAATAACTTGTAGTCTTGTAAATTTGGCACAGTTCTTTATGTATTTTAGAAATGAGATCTTTATCATTAATACTGACTGTAAAGATTTTCCCCCAGCTTTGTACTTCCTTTTAAATCTTGTTTCTGTTGGTTTTGTTTGCGCAAAACCTTTTTAATTTAATGTAATCAAAGTTGTCCATTTTGCCTTTCATAATGCTCTCTAGTTCTTTGATTATAAATTCGTCCCTTCTCCCAAGACTTGATGTGTAAATTATCCTTTGTTCTCCTAAATTGTTTATGGTATCATCCTTTATGCCCAAATCATGTTTTTATTTTGACCTTATTTTGGTATGGACACACCTATATTCTTATGTTGATTGTCTATTCAGAGTCGAAGTAATTTTGTCATAAATTGCTGATTTGCCTTTTGTATTTATTCTTGAATTTTAGATCTGGAACATCTAGCTTTTTCATGTTTAATTGTAAATTTCCCTTGATTTTTGTAAGAAGGCTAAAAAATAAATGCCAACTGTATTTTTATTTGTGCTGTATATATACGTATATATATATATATATAAAGAAACATTTCTTTTCTCTCTGACATGGTAAAAATCTCTCATTATCAATTAAATCAAATTGTCTGAATTTTTTATGACTAGTGTTATAAATACAGAGACAGCCAGCTCATTTTTCACTTATCTCCCACTTTCACAGCTGTCAGAATCAATAACCAAAGTACTTATTAAATAGAAGTCATAGGAAATGAAAATGGTGCACATTTATATACATACCTTTGTGTATTTAGACTAGAAGGAAAGATCAAGAAAGAATCAGTTACTAGTTACTGGAGGAAGAAATGGCTCGTTGGAATTTCATTCATTAGGATGCTCTGTGCTTTTACTTATTTTATTTTATTTATTCTATACTTTTAAAATCTAGTTCCCTCTGGTTTGTTAAATTCACTTTAATTCAACAAGCATTTACTAGTCATTTATTCTATAAAAGATAGAGTATGTTAGTCAGTGGGAATAAAATAAAAAAAAGGGGGTTTGAGAGCTCCCACCTGCCCTCAAAAGAAATGACATTCATGGATAACATTTATATAGCAGGCACTGTGCTAAGCACTTTACAAATATCTCCTTTGATTCTCACAACAAGCATGGAAGATAGATGGTATTGTTAGCTTTATTTTGCAGATGACAAAATTAAGTCAAATAGAAGTTGAATTATTTTCCTGGGGTCTAGCAAGTGTCTGAAATAAGATTTGAAGTCAGGTATTCGTGACTCTAGTTGCAGTTTTAGGAAGTTAAGAAGAATAATAACTGAGTGAATCAGGACTTATACCCCTGGTGACATTTGAATTGCATCTTAAATGAAGCAAAGGATTCTAAAAGGAGAGGATGAGGAGGGAATATATCCTATACAGACACTGCTGGAATTTAAAAGAATAAGATTTTTTGGTAATTAAAAATTCATTAGTGGCTGCCTCTAGCCTATAAGGTTAATTTAGGCACCTATGTTATCATTAGTATAGGGGATTTTAAGTATAGAATTTCTTCTGCCTTTGAAGGTCAAAGCAGTTTGCAAGCTAAAGAGTTATTGAGAACATGGAAGGCTTAAATAATTTGCTTCAGTTGCACAGTGGATGTATAAAAAAGAGAGAACTTCAGGCTATTTGGGCTCCAAAGCTTGCTCTGTATCCATTATTCCATAATAGCTTTTACATCTGTCCTCTATTTAGTTATATGTATATCTATATCTAGCTAGAAAAATAGATACATCCAGAAACATTTCTATGTGCATATGTATTATGCTTGAATTTTCTTTTCAGACAATAATTCAATACTGGAACAAAGAGCAAAAGTGGCAAAACCATCTTTCCTCCCCACCTAAAAACAACCATATGAAAAGAAAATCAAACAAATCTCAAATTATAAAAACTATTGCAATCATAAAATACTTAATACATATGTCTAAGGAGTCGAAAACATCTATTATTTCAACTCGGTAGATAATCTTTTTACCAATACAGAATGCAGCTCATCCATACTTTAACAGATTGTCATCATGTGTTATGCTCTCTCCCCAACTTACACACCTCCAACATTTCCTACATAGAAATACTTGCCAGTGTATTCTTTTTACTCAACCGAATTGAAATATCCCCCTTTTCTCTTCCTGTTTCAATTCTTCTCTTTATAACATCCCATTCTCCTGAAACCTCTCTTTTTAAGGTACTACATAAATTATTTTCTTTTTGTTGTTTCTCCTTAGATTGGTTTAATTAAGATCACAAATTTCTCTTTATCATTCACCTCAATTCCTTAAATTTATACATCTTAAAGTGCAATTTATTCCTACAAAAGATGCTGATTTAGCTATGAGGGAGGGGAAGGAAAGTTGTGAGTTTTATTGAATGACATTTGGGGCCTATTCCTGCATCATTTTTTATATTTCTTTAAAGGCTGCTTTCATCTTTTATACTGATGAAGAAACCTCTTTATGTTTTTTTTCCCATTGTTATGGTGGTGGTGATGTTATAATTTTTAACCCAATAGATGCATTTTTCTTTCTGTTTTTTTTTTTTTTTGTAAATCTAGAGATGCAGAAATATATTAACTTTCTCTTTTATAAGGTCATTGTTTATATTTGCTTTTCCTATTTTTGTTTTTTGGGGTGTTTTTATGTTTCATTATCTCATAAATTTTTAGTAATAATTCAAATGCCTCTCATTTGTTGAATATACAATTTTAAAATTAATGATCTTGCTCAAATTTTCAGGATATTTAATTTTGTGTTACATTTTCATGTTTGTTTTTTTTAAAAACAGAAATATTTTTCAAAATACCTCATTCTACTCCTGTCATTTATGTAAAACCGTCTTTTGTTATTCAAACACCTTTTCCTTTCTAATTGAAATTTTTTTCTTCTCTTATAGAACTTTTTATTTCCACTTGCAATTGTTAAGTTTAATGAATATATATCTTGGAGTTTGAAGCATATTTTTTTAGATAACCTATTTTAATGTTAATGCTTTCTGCATTCAGAGGTATTGTGCAGCTTTCTTATATTATGATTTTTAGATTTTGACTTACCATGTTCTTCTGGGAGGGTTACAATTGTTAAATTACCCCTATTCCTCCTATCTTCAAGATGAATTTTTGTTTTACTTTATATAGAAACTTAACTTTAACCTAAACCCTAAATTCTCTTTTTCTTCTTTGCAAAGACTAACCAACATTGATTCACAGTTGCGAATTTTTTCTACTGATAATTATGCTATGCAGATTTCACATAAATTGTTCTATTTATTTCCATATAATTCCTCTTAAGATGCTTATTTTGGTTTTGAATAATTCTGTGAAATCCATGCACTCGGGAATCCACAAGGTTTAGTGTATCAGAATTTGGTCCAATTTTTTTGTCATGTAATGTTTGTTAAGATAAGTAGGTAATCTTTCAAATGTTTTGATCTTCTAATTTTAGAATCTTCATTGTTGATTCATCTTCTCTATTTGTATTTGTAAATTCCTTTGAAATACTGATTAGTTTTAACCTCTTTCCTTATATTTCTCCCTTACTCAGTTTCTGGTTCTTTCCCCATTGTTGAAGAGTACTCCCTTAGGCTTGATCTTCGGTGTTCTCTCAGCCTCTTGGCATATTGAGGAATTATTTTTTATTGTTTTCAATACCTGTTCTAAGTAATTCCTGATGGACATGAATGAACGAGCTGACTTCTGTTGCCCTGTATTCTACTCCACCTCTCATCCTTTTCTTTAATGGCTGGGTTGAATAAGCTTCTGCCACTTTTTATATATGTTAGGTTAAACTTTTTGGCTATTTTACTCTTTACTTACCTAGACTCCAACACAGACAGAGGGAAATTTGATTACCCTCCTCTATAAAAGCTGGGAATAGTTGATATGAAATGTCTTTTGTTATAAAATGATAGAGAAAGATGAATGTTGGGATGTATCAACAGAATCTCTAACAGAAATTTCTGAGTAATTTCCAAGCACAAGTCCATGGATAAGTTTTAACATCTCAGGGGAAAGGCAAATAGTAAGAGGAGAGGTCATATATGATTTCTAAAGTATTAACACTTTATACTATTCAAAAATCTGGTTACTTCGTTGATTTTTTTTGCATTCTTGATCAGTAGATTCAGATGTAACTATTGCCTCTGATGCATAATTTCACTTTGGGACATTTTAAAAATTATTTTTGAGAACTGGAGAAAATTTCTACTTTGGGGGTCATATGACCTGGTAAAATTTTCCATCTTGAATTGGATTTATTAAAGCTCTGGTCTCATTGGATAAGATTGAGCAAAATTTTACTGACTGCTTTTGTCACTATAGCCTTAGAAGATGGGCAGTATGCACATCATCTTATTTAACAAATCTGAATATTAGATTAAAATATTGTTCTAAGGTTCCAAATTCCAACCCTAATACTACATAAGTAACCTTAGAACACTCTATTCCATTATTTCATCACAATATGGAAATCTGGGGAAATGAAAAAAAGAAGGGGGAGCTATACACAGAGCTAGGAGAAACACTGGAATGGGATTTTTAAAGGCAGTAATATAAGAGTCTCAAATATCTAATGGAAGCAGGGTGGCTCAGTAAAAAGAACAGTGGGTTTGAAGTTTGAGGATTTGGCTTCAGGTCCCTACTCTTAAACTTAACTATTGGTGTGGCTTGGGACAAGTCACTTTCTCTCTCTGGGGTCCATTTCATCAACTGTAAAGATGATATCTTAATACCTCTGTAAATGAGTGATACCAAATGATTCTTGTGATTCTTTTCAGCTTTATTCAGGCAATTGAGTGGCTCAGTGTGTAAAGCATCAAATAAGACCTTACTGCAAATTTGGCTTCAGGTACTTTCTAGATGTATAACCCCAGACAAGTCATTTGGTTTTAGTACTTACCTTTTAGAGTTGTTGTGAGAATCAAATATTTTTTTTGGGGGGAAAGCACTTAGCACAATGAATAATACATAGTAGGTGTTATATAAAACTTACTATCATTATTATTAATTCTTATTATCTCTATAGGTCAAGGGTTTTCTTGAACCTGGGGTCCATGGACATGCAAATAGATATTGGGGGAGTCTCTTAACTTAAATAGGAAAAATACATTTTTAAATGCACTGAACTCTAATTGAAATGTAGTATTTCCTTCAATTATTAAGACATTATTCTGAGAAGGGCTCTGTAGGATTCACCAAACCGACAATGATGCCCAAGACACATAAAAGATTAAGGAACTATGGCCAAAGGGCTAGAAAACTGTGTATACCCATCGATTCAGCAATAGTATTTGTAGGTCTGTATCTCAAAGAGATCATAAAAAAGGGAGAAAGGCTTATTTGTGCAAATATTGATAGCATTCATTTGTTGGAGTGGCAAAGTATTAGAAATTGAAGTGATGTCCATCAACATGGTTCAACAAGTTGTGGTATATGAATGCAATGGAATAAGATTAAGCTATAAGAAATGATGAACAAGCAGATTTTAGAACAACATTGAAAGACTTACATGAAGTGATACTAAGTGAAGTGAGCAGAACCAGGAGAACATTGTATACAGTTAAAGCAATATTGTGTGGTAATCAACTTTTTACCTATTTTCAGCAGTATGATCATCCAAGACAATTTCAAAGGACTCATGATGGAAAATCCTATCTAGATCTAGAGAAAAAACTGATGAAGTCTATACATGGATGAAAGCAAATTATTTTCACTTTTTTTCTTTTTTTTTTGTTTCTTTTACAACATGACTAATGGGGAAATGTATAAAACACATATATAACCTATATCAGATTGTTTGTCCTCTTGGGGAGTGGATAGAGAGGGAAGGGAGGGAGGGAGGAAGGAAAAAAATGGAACCCAAAATTTGATAAAACTATGAACACTGAAAACTATCTTTATATTTGCTATTTCACTCATTCATTCTTCACGACGAAATTATTTAGTTTCCAATTACTTTCTGGTTTACTTTCCCCTGGCCTTTTATTGAATGTAATTTTTATTGCATTGTGATCTGAAAAAAATGTATTTACTATTTCTGCAGAAGCATTTGATTTTCTAGTATTCTATTTACCTCTTTAACTTCTTTCTTATGTATTTTGTCGTTTGATGTATCTAGTTCTGAGAGAGCAAGTTTGAGATCTCCCACTATTGTAGTTTTGCTGTCTATTTCTTCTTGCATCTCTCTTAACTTCTCCTCTAGGAATTTCCATGCTGTACCACTTGGTGCATATATGTTTAGTATTGATATTGCTTCATTATCTATGGTACTCTTTAGTAAAATATGATTTCCTTCCTTATCTCTTTTTATTTTTTTATTTTTTATTAAAGCTTTTTATTTACAGAACATAAGAATAATTTTTCTACATTGACTTTGCAAAACTTTCTGTTTCAACTTTTTCCCTCCTTTCTCCCACCTCCTCCCCTAGATGGCAGGTAGTCTAATACATGTTAAATACGTTAAAATAAATAGATAAATCCAATATATGTACACATATCTATACAGTTATCTTGCAGCACAAGAAAAATCAGATCTAGAAAGAGAAAAAAAAACCTAAGAAGGAAAACAAAATGCAAGCAAACATCAACAGAAAGTGTTAAAATGCTATGTGGTAGTCCCTACTTAGTTCCCACTGGCCTCTCTCTGGATATATATGACTTTCTTCATCACTGAACAATAGGAACTGGTTTGAATCACCTCATTCTTGAAGAGAACCATGTCCATCAGAATTGATTATCATTTAGTCTTAATGTTGCCGTGTATAATGATCTCCTGGTTCTGCTCATTTCACTTAGCATCAGCTCATATAGGTCTCTCCAGGCCTTTCTGAAATCATCTTGTTGTTTATTTCTCATAGAACAATAGTATTCCGTAACATTTATATACAATAATTTATTCAGCCGTTCTCCAATTGATGGTCATCCATTCAGTTTCCAGTTTTTTTGCCACTACAAAAGGGCTGCCACAAACATTTTTGCATATGTGGGTCTGTTTCCATCTTTTAAGATCTCTTTGGTATATAGGCCCAGTAGAAACACTGCTGGGCCAAAGGATATGTATAGTTTGATAACTTTTTGAGCATAGTTTCAAATTGCTCTCCAGAATGGTTGGATCTGTTCACAGTTTATCTCTTTTAATTAAATCAATTTTTGCTTTTGCTTGATCTCAGATCAGGATGGCTACCCCTGCTTTTTTTTTTTTTTTTTTTTTTTTACTTCACCTGAACCATAATACATTCTCCTCCAGCCTTTTATCTTTTCTCTTTATGTATCACTCTGCTTTAAATGTGTTTCTTGTAAACAATGTATTTTAGGATTCTGGCTTCTAATCCAGTCTGCAATCCGCTTCTGTTTTATGGCAGAGTTCATCCCATTCACATTCACAGTTAAAAGAACTGATTTTATATTTCCTGCCATTTATTTACTCCAAGTTATGCTTTTCTCTTTCCCTTCTCTCTTCCCTCCTCCCCAGGTTTTTTCTTTTGACCACCACCTCCCTCACCTTGCCCTCCCTTTTTAGAGCCCCTCCCCTTTTCTTACACCTTTTTCCTACTACTTCTCTTTTCCCTTCTATTAACATCCCCTTTCCTTTTCCCTTTCTTCTCCTACTTCCCTATAAGGTGAGACAAGTTTCTCTGTGAAACCAAATATGCCTGATATTCTCTCTTTGAGCCAAATATGATGAGAGTAAGATTCATAGAATGCTCACCACCCCCTTCCTTCTTTCCCTCAATTATAATAGGTCTTTGTCTCTTCATGAGATATAAATTCTGTCATTTTACCTCCATTTTCCTCTTTTTCCAGTACAATTGCCTTTCTACCTTTTGTTACTTTTTCCTATTATTATAATAAAATCTTTTTATACCCACACTCTCTAAGTATTCCCGTAACAGAAATATAGTTCTCAAGAGATCTTTCCTTTTTACTTTTTTATGCTTCTCTTGAGTTATATATTTGGAGATCAAATTTTTTGTTCTGTTCAGGTCTTTTTATCAGAAATAGATGAAATTCACCTGTATCATTGAATGTCCATCTTCTTCCCTGAAAGATAATACTTATTTTAGGTAGACAGCTTATTCTTTGCTGTAATCAAAGTTCCTTTGCCTTTTGGTATATCTGTTTCCAGGCCCTTCAATCCTTTAAGATGGAAACTACAAGGTCTGGGGTAATCCTGATTGTGGCCCCTTGGTATTTGAATTATTTCTTTTTGGATGTTTGCAGTATTTTTTTCCTTGGTCTGATAGTTGTGAAATTTAGCCATGATATTCCTTGGGGTTTTTAATTTCAGGAGGTAATTGGTAAATTCTTTCAATGGCTATTTTGTTTTCTGATTCTAGGACATCAAGGCAGTTTTATGATTTCCTGAACGATATTGTCTAGGTTTTTCATTCCATCATGGCTTTCAGAAAATCCAATAATCTAGCAGAGACAATCTAAGGATTATTGGATGCTAATGTTTCTGACTGACTTTTGGTGCTAGGTAATCACTGGCCAGGTGCCAAGTTCTTCTGGGGCTCAGTGGCTTATAATTTGACTTTTGTATTGGCTTTTGGGTGTCTTGCAGCAAATCTAATAAGCCACCCACTTGCAACCAGATGGAATAGCTTAAGAAACTCACAGAAGTTTCCCAGTCCAGGGACATAGCAAAGCACTGATTCCTGATTACCTGATTATTTCACTTCTTTGCAGCTTACTTTTATTATTCATTATTCATCCTCCCAAAGTTTACAAAAGTCAATTTCTAAATTTGGCATTTTGAGGCTATTTTAGGCAGGTAACCAAAACCCACTGATTATATTCTAGAGACTGAGTAGCTTCATAAGACACATTTGATGATGTGTTATATCCTAGGAAAATATACACAAACAATTCCTTCTGTGCATATAATATTTATTCAATGCTAATACACATGATTTTATATAGTTTTGGGGTATTTTAAGGAATTAGATGTTGCAAATATTAAAAACTATTCTTAAAAGCATGTCCTTAACATGCATATTTAAGAAACATTGTTTAAAACAACCTTAAGGCTATAAATGGTACAATGTTTAAGGCTTAAAAATAATGTTTACCAAAAAAAAATCAGCCACATTGAATATGTTTAATGCAATCTCTTATTTGAATTTAATCATAGTAGTGAAATGCCAGATAAGCTTTCAATGGTCATTTGATTATTTCTTCCTGTTCCTATCATGTTAAAGATGATTCCTTTTAAAACTGTAATTTAGCGCACTAGGAGCAAGGTCCAATAATGTTATGTCTCAGTTTTGTTGTTGTTGTTTGTCCTAGAATATTTCAGCAAAAGCTGCCCTACTGTTCCTGAGACAAGAAAATGTTCAGTAGGATATGGTAGTTTAAAGCTTTTTATATAATTGCAGATTTATTTTTACAACTTGCTCAGCAAGAATGTACTGGCTTAATTGATGATCCTCTCCAAATAAAGGAAAATCTCATTATTGGTAGACATAAAAATATAATGAATTTAGAGATACTTTAAGAAAATATTTTGGACATGCTATTTACAAAGGTTATGTCCAGAATTCCATCAATATTAGATATTCTTATTCATTAGGTACATTAATTTTTATGATTTATCTTGCTTAAAATCCACTGGGGATTTATATTGTTGAAAAAGAAAAACATTTTTGGCAGAGATATATAAGCATAGAGGTACCAGGAATGTATCCAGGTTGTCAACATCTCATATTTCCCCTTAGGAGCTCACATTTCCTATGCCATCTTAAAGGTACTTAACAGATAAGTTAACATTCTCACTTTTCTGAGGCAGAGACCTGGAATACTTTGATTTCCAAATATCAATGATTATCTTTCTTTAATAAAGAAAGATAAAGAACTTGGGTGTTTGAGTCTCAGGATGGGGATTTTAATCCTAGTCCTACCATTTAGTCTCTCTTTCATCTGCATCAATAAAATGTATTCACCATTTTGGGTTTCATTAATTATGTCTGTCTTCCGTTCCTCCACTTGGTCTCATTTTCTCTCTACATATAAAGTGCACTGTGTGACTGTTTCTGTGATATTTATATACACACACATATACAATATGTGAGTAAAGATGCATATACAAACAATGTATGAATATGTATGTATACATACAATGTGTGAATATATGTATGTATATGCATATAAATGTACATGGCATACACACACATACTATATATTATGAAATAAAAAAAATTAGTATTCCCTAGCCAGTCTAGCCAATTTACATATGGATGCCATTAGTAATTAGATAGATAAGGGTCGAGAGAGTGACTAGGTCAATGAAAATCTAAAATCAGTTTATTATTTTTATTTTCTTTCCCTGAAATCTGATAGAAAGGAAAGCAAAGTGAATCAAAAGCAAGAGAATAATTTATATGAGGGAAATCATATAAACAAAAACAAAATAACAATCCATTAGCATTCTAATAAATTTAACAACCAATTTTAATTTCAGAAAACTGATGGTGAAGTGGATTTTAGCTTTTCTATAGAGAAGTGGTGGACTGTAGCTGCAGAATGAGATCTCCCTCATGAGACACATCCTATGTATTTGTGCTATTTAACACTTTTTACTACAAGGCAGGTTCTATGGGGAAGAAGAGGAGATAGGCATCTGTGGAAGGGGATGGGGAAAGAAATTAGTATTAAATAACTACCATATTTCAGCTCTGTGTTCTTTCATAATTATTTCCTCATTTTATCTTCATAACAATTATGTGAGATAGTAACTATTGTTATTCCCATTTTGCTGTTAAGGAAAGCAAAGCAGACAATGGTTAAATGATTTGTATGGGTCACACAGTGAATAAGGGTCTGAGGCTAAAGTTGTGTTCCAGTTTCACAATTCCTGATACAGCATTCTAGCTGCTTTACCTTGGGAAAGTGATAGAAGTGTGGGTTTGGGGTGGGAGTAGGCGTCTAGAAAAAAGGAGGGGGGTGAATCAGCAAAACTTTAAATTAAAAAACCCTCTCAAAAACATTTCATACTGATATGAATCTTTATAGATAGGGTATCTCAAACATTTTTCTGTGTTCATTAATTCATTAGATATATATTAACTTTACTGTGAGACACAATGGTCTTATTTTTTTTTACAATATTTTATCATACCTTTACTAGATAGATCACTGAAAAGAACTTACTTTATTGGACTCAAAGAGTTTAATTCAGTAATATCTAAATGTAAAAGAAGTAAATAAGGGAAATGCAACTCTGGAAAAAAAATATTTTTTAACTCTCACAATAAGTCCTGGAATGGAGGAGAAGAAAAAGAAAATGAAAACATTGCTATTTATAAATATTCCTATATAATTCAGTATGTGGATTAATAGTCAACAAGGTCACTTCTTTGCTGAATGGAGATGTCAGAGTACTTTTTTCCCCTCCAAAAGTCAATCACATTGAAAATTTGTAATACTTTTCAAATAGAATAAAACTGATAAATGTTTTATATTGCTTATCTGTAACAGAAATGATAATTAGCTACTCCAATAAAGAAATAAAATTAGCATTATAAACTGGACAGAATGTTTTAATGTAAATTAAAAGCAACCTTGATCAACATGATGAATATATTAAGTCAGAACAATTCCATATGAGATAATGTTTTATGTATAAATTTTAGGAACGTGTAAAATATCTCAAAAACTTGGCAAAGAATATACTTATGAATATTTAATGTAATAAATGAAAATTATATAATATGTTTTATATTAAAAACTCAGTCTCCATATTTCTATCTTTCTCAAACTATGAAGTTTTCATAATTGTTTATGAGTTGTCATAAACATATAACTCACCCATTTGAATGAAAGTATTTTAGTCTCTCAATTTGCTGAAATGGACCTATTTCATATGAAAGAAAATATTATGTTGAATGTACTGAAAGGTTCTGGCTTATTATTATTTTAAATTTTTATTTTTAAATCCTTAAGGTTTATTTCCCCCTTTACTATTTTTTCTCCTCTTTTCCTGTAGAGAGGGAAAAAGTGGGGAATTCTCTTTATCAGCAAAATCATGTAAGATGTTAACTCTCCATATTCTAGTTGTCTTCCCAGACATGATCCTCTAATCCAGTCCCCCCAGTAGCACTTATTTTTATTCACTCATGTGTACTTTTCTCATAACATTTTTTTCATAACTCCTAAATGCTCCTATTAGAGTATAAAGCTTCTTGACAGTAAATACTTTGTCTTTTTTATATTGCATTCCCAAAATACCCAACTCAGTGCCCAATCCATAGCAAATAAGATTTATATCATATTATGCTAAAATTATTTTAATCAGCTATTAATTCATAGCTAATCATAGGGTAGATGACAGGTAAAATTATGACCTGCATAAAGTTTGCCTTTGATATAGTAAAAGATAACGGATGTATAAAAGATCTGAGTTCTACTTACAATTCTGTTGTAATATTAATATGCTACTTTGACTTAAATGAGAATAATTATGAAAATCAACTAATTGTTCTCCAAGGCACTTCCACAATCAAGCACCTTACATTTCCATTTGTTTTCATTCTCTTCTTCATCAAAATGGATTTTGACCATTTCCCAATATCTCTGCTGGCTATTAACATATAGCTAGTCCATAATTTGATCAAACTAATCCTGACAATATATTCAGGAACTATTTTGGAACACATAGGAGTGTACCTATTTAATGTCATTAAAAACAATTCTACCTGAAATCCAGAGTAAATATGATATGCAATATCGATATATTAGAAGCTTTTCCAGTCAATACAGAAGTAAAGTAAGGATACTTATTTTGCTATTGTCATTTCCTATATGGGTATACATATTTCCTTTGAGGAAATGACAATCCTTGCAGTAATTTAGATTTGTAATATTGGAACCATCACTGGTTCCTGCCTTTACTGTATCTAATCAGTTATCAAGTCTTGTTTTTATTAATTCTATCTTCATAACATTTCTTATGTTTCTTTTCCTTTGTCATGAAAACTACCTTATTTAAGGTGACAGTAGTAATTAAGTCAAATGGAAACACAACCTACTAAAATGTACATAAAGATCCTTATAAGTGCATACTTACTTAGGAAACATGTATTGCTATTCTATGTTTTATTGTGCACTTTGTTAAATATTTTTCCAATTACATTTTAATCTTGTTTCAGATAATTTTTTTTTAAATTTTCTTTTCTGGTTATACTTGTACCTTCATTTTTTAAAGACCACATTTCCTTATGAATCATGTTGGGGGAGAAAAATCTGAACAAAAGGGAAATACCATGAGAGAGGGGAAAAACAAAAGAAAAAGAAGGGAAAAAAAAGCAGAACATAGCAAATGTTGATTTATATTGTTTCCATATTCCTCTCACTAGATACAGATGGTATTTCCTCCCAAAGTTTCTTGGGATTGCCTTGGATCACAAAACTTATGAGAGGAACCAAAGTCTTTCATAGTTGATCAGTGAACAAATTTTACAGTTTTGTACTGTACGCAATTTATTCCTGGTTCTGCTCGTTTTGCTTAGCATTATTACATGGAAATCTTTCCAGGTCTTTCTAAAATCAGTTTCTTTATAAGTTTTTATAGAAAAATAATATTCCATTACTGTCACATATCATAACCTATTCAGCTATTGCAATTGCTGGGCATCTACTCACTTCCAAATTCTGTGGCACTACTGGATAAAAGGTTAATCATAGTTTTTTTTGTTTTGTTTTGTTTTGTTTTGTTTGTTTGTTTTAATAGTCCTTTGAGCACAGTTCCAAATTGCTCTCCAGAATGGCTAAATCATTTCACAACTCTATCAATAATAAATTAGTGTCCCAATTTTCCCACATCCCCTCCAACATTTATCCTTATTTTGTGAGGTATGATGTGGTACCCCAGAGCTGTTTTAATTTGCATTTTTATAATCAATAGTGATTTAGAGCACTTTTAAATATGACTTTAGATGGCTTTAATTTCAGCATCTGAAAACTGTCTATTCATATCCTTTGACCATTTATCAGTCAGGGAATGACTTGTATTTTTATGAATTTGACATAATTCATTAAATATTTTAGAAATGATGCCTGTATTAGAAACAGTGGCTGTAAACCAACCCCCCGCCCCCAGCTTTTTGCTTCCCTTTTAATCTTGGATATGCTGGTTTTATTTATGTAAAACCTTTTTAATTTAATGTAATTAAAGCTGTCCCTTTTTTATTTCTTAATATCCTCTAGTTCTTTTTTGGCCATAAATTCCTTCTTTCTCCAAAGATCTGAGAGGTAACCTATCCCTTGATCTCCTGATTTGCTTATGGTATCACCCTTTATGTTCAAGTCATGTACCCATTTTGACATGGGGTGGGAGATGTAGGTCTATGCCAATTTTCTGACCTATTATTTTGTAGTTTTCTGAGCAATTTTTGTGAAATAATGATTTCTTATCCCAGAACTTAGAGTTTGGGGGTTTATCAAATAATATAGTCATTGATAATTTTGTTATGTGTTATCTAATCTATTTCACTGATGTACTACTCTATTTCTTAGACAGTGCCATATGTTTTTGATGACTGATATTTTATAATAGAGTTTTAGGTTTGGTACTGCTAAGCCATCATCCTTTGTATTTTTTTCCCATTAATTCCCTGGATATTTTTTTTCCAATTCTTTAGATCTGACTTTATTTGTGTGAGAAGTGTTTTGCATTTGTGCTCATATAGTTTCTGGGTTTGTCTTAGCAGGTAGACACAAGTATCTTATTTTATCTTATAATTACTTTAAATGTAATTTATCTTTCTATTTCATGCTGCTAGGCTTTTTTTAGTAATATTTAGAAAAGCTGATGATTTGTGTGGGTTTATTTTATATCCTGCTACTTTGATAAAGCTGCTACGATTTCATGTAGATATTTAGATTATTCTCTAGGATTCTCTATGTACACCATCATATCATCTACAAATAGTGATAGTTTTATCTCCTAATTGTCTATTTTGTTGTTGTTGTTGTTGTTTTCTTATTGCCCTATATGGACATTCTTTTTGCACCCCTGATCTTGTTGGAAACGAGCCCAGCTTCTCCCCTTTAAGGATAATATTTGCTGAGGATTTTCAATAGTTGCTGCTTATTATTTTAAGGAAAACTATTTCTATGTTTTCTTGTCATTTAATAGGAATGGGTGCTATATTCTGTCAAAAGCTTTTTCTGTACCTATTGAGATTATTATGAGATTTCTGTTAGTTTTGTTATTGATATGATCAACTATAGTAATAGCTTTCCTGATACCAAACCAATCCTGAATTTCTGGTATAAATCTCACTTAGACATAATGTATTATCTTCCTAATAAGTTGTAATCTCTTTGCTAATAGTTTATTTAAATTTTTTTGAAACAATATTCATTAGGAAGATTGGTCTATACTTTTCTTTCTTTCTTTTGGTTTTTGCTGGCTTAGATAGCAGCACCATATTTTTGTCATAGAAGAAATTTGGCAGAATCAATTCTTTGTCTATTTTTCCAAATACTTTACATAGTATTCGAATTAATTGTTCTTTAAATCTTTAAAAGAATTGACTTGTGAATCCAACTGGCCCTGGAGATTTTTTCTTAGGGAATGAATTTATTGATGGTTTATTCAATTTCTTTTCTAAAATGGGATTATTTAAGTAATTTATTTCCTTTTCTGTTAATATGGGCAATTTGCATTTTTGTAAATATTCCTTCATTTTGGTTAGATTGTCAGATTTGCTACCATAAAGTTGGACCAATTAGCTCCCTAATTATTGCTTTAATTCTTTCTTCATTGGTGGTAAGCTCACACTTTTCATTTTTGATGCTAGTAATTTGTTTTCTTTTCTTTTTCCACTCAAATGAATGAAAGGCTTATCTATTTTGTTTTTTCCCCACAAAACGAACTCTTAGTTTCATTAATTAGTTCAATACATTTCTTAGTTTCAATTTTATTAATCTCTAATTTGTTTCAGAAATTCTACTTTGTCCTTAATGGTTTTTAATTTGCCTTTTTCTACCTTTTTTTAAGTTGCATTCTCAATTCTTTGAGCTCTTCTTTCTCTATTTTGCTCATATAGATATTTAAAGATATAAAATTTCCCCCAAGAACTGCTTTGGCCCATCCCCTAGGTTTTGGTCTGTTGTCTCATTATTGTCATTCTCTTGGATGAAACTATTGATTGTTTCTATGATTTGTGGTTTGACCTACTCATTCTTTGTAATTAGATTATTTAATTTCTAATTGAATTTTAGTCTTTTTCTGGCCTTTTATTGAATGTAATTTTTGTTTTTACTTATTACAATTTTATGAATATTTAATTAATTTAATTTACCAATGCACATTTCAAAAGCTCTATTCCCTTAATAGCCAATTTATGATTGAGTCCAAAAAATGAATAATTTACAAGTTTTTGGTGACCGGCTCCTCCAAACATAGCTAGGCTGTTACTTAGCTGATGGTGAGCCTGTTGGCTCATATTAATAGACTTTCCAGCTGAGTAGGACTCTTTAATAATTTCATTTTACTAATATGATCAGGATCATCTTCTATACCTTTTTTTTTTTTGCTTTTTGCTGAGGCAATTAGGGTTAAGTGATTTGCCCAGGGTCACACAGCTAGGAAGTGTTAAGTGTCTGAGACCAGATTTGAACTCAGGTCTTCCTGACTTCAGGGCTGGTGCTCTATCCACTGTGCCACCTAGCTGCCCCCATCTTCTATAACATTTTGAGGATTTAAAGAAATAACTCTGTAAGTTGTTGATAATTTCTAATTTCAGTCAACTATTTCTTTTCTATTAACATGCTTTTTAATGTGTCCTTGGAAATTCTGTATATTTGAAAACAAACATTAAATTAACTCATATGATTTAGTAATAGTATTTATATCTCAACTTTTTTTTGGACATTACCAATATGGGAAATTATTTTACTTGACTATGCTTAGTTGTTTCTGTTTTTTTTTTAATTCTAGTTTTATTTATTTAATATTTTTCCCAGTCACATTCAAAGTAATTTTTCATTTGTTTTTAAGATTTTTGAGTTCTAGGTTCTCTCCCTTAACCCCACCCATAAAAAGAAACCACATGTGAATTTATCTAAAACATTTCCATAAAAATCAAGTTGCGAAAGAAAACATCTCCCACCCTAATGAAAATAAAAACCCTCAAGAAAAATTAAGTTAAAAATTTAAAGAAAGAGATCAAGAAAGAGACAGATAAAACCATTCTGTAGGTCTATATTAAGACTCAATCACTTTCTTCTCTGGGTATGGACATTTTTTTTAATATTTCCTTCCGAATAGGTGTGAATGATTGTACTATTAAGAATAACAAAGTAATTTACAACTCATCATCCCAAAACAATGCTATTACTTTGCATACAGTAGATTTCACTTTGTTCATGGAGGACTTTCCAAGTTTTTTTTTTTTGTTTGTTTGTTTGTTTTGTTTTTTGTTTTTGTTTTATGTTTCATTTCGTTTTTTGTTTGTTTGTTTTTTATCTGAGAGCCTCCTGCTTATCATTTTCCAGAGAGCAATAATCTATCAGAGAAACTTGCTTTGAATTGTTTTTTTACAATTACTAATTCTAATTTTATTTCCCCCCATTTATTTTCTCTCCTTTTACCCTGACCCTCCTCAAAAGTGTTTTGCTATACACCACTCCCTCCCCCAATATGCCCTCTGTTTTTTCATTTAACCCCCTTTCTTATATACCATTTCCCCTTCTATTTTTCTGCAGTGTAGGATAGATTTCCATACTCATATTGAGTATGTTATTTTTATTTATTTATTTATTTATTTTTGCTTTTTTTTTTTTTTTGCTGAGGCAATTGGGGTTAAGTGACTTGCCCAGGGTCACACAGCTAGGAAGTGTCTGAGACCAGATTTGAACTCAGGTCCTCCTGACTTCAGGGCTGGTGCTCTAACCACTGTGCCACCTAGCTGCCCCAAGTATGTTATTTCTTAATTTCTTATTTGAGCCAATTCTGATGAGATCACTCACCCTTTCTTCTCCTTCTTACCCTCCACTATAAAAGTTTTTTCTTGCTTCTTTTTTTATGGAAAAAGATAAGGTACACCCTTCAATTTCTCCCTTTCCCTTTCTCCCATGATGCTGAATGTAATTTTTTGAATCATAGTCTAAAAAGTAAACATTTACCATCTCTGCCTTTCTGCATTTGATTGTGAAGTTTGTTCAATTATATGTGGTCAATTATCATATAGGTGCCATGTAATGCTGAGAAAAAAGTATATTCCTGTCTCTCTGTATTCAGTTTTCTCCAGAGATCTATTATATCTAATCTAATATCTATTAACCTCCCTAGTTTCTTTCTTATTTATTTTGTGGTTAGATTTATCTAATTCTGAGAAAGGAAGGTTAAGGTCCCCCACTAGTGTAGTTTTACTGTCTATTTCTTCCTGTTACTGGCTTAACTTCTCTAAAAATCTGAATGCTGTATCACTTGTTTCATATGCATTTGGTGTAAATACAGATTCATTGTCTATGGTATCCTTCCACAAAATATAATTTCCTTCCTTATTTCTTTTAATTAGATCTATTTTTACTTTTGCTTTATCTGAGATAAGATTGCTTCCTCTGCTTTGTTTTTACTTCAACTGAAACATAATAAATTCTGCTCCAGCCTTTTACCCTTACTCTTTATGTATCTCTGTTTCAAATGTGTTTCTTATAAACAACATATTGTAGGATTCTGTTTTTTAATCTAGTCTAGTATCCACTTCCATTTGATGGGAGAGTTCATTTCATTCACATCCACTATTATTATTACTAACTCTCTACTTCCTGCCATCATATTTTCTCCCGTTTCTACTTTTGTTCTCTTTTTCCTAATTGTCCCTCCTTAAGTCTGTTTTGTTTCTAACCCACCCTGCCTTCAACCTCCCCTCTCTTCTCTCACCCCTGCTCTTGCCCCTTTCTCCTAGTGTTTCTGGCCTCCTTTCTGACCAGCCCCTTCCCTTTCTTTCTCCTTTCTCCTCCTACTTCCTTATAAGGTAAAATAAATAAAAAAATGAATGATTATATTACTTCCTCTATGAGCCCAAACTGATGAAATCAATCTTTAGACAATTCTCATCCCCCGTCTCTTCCTTCTGTCTTTTGTAACAGGTCTTTCATGTGATCTAATTTTTCCCATTATACTTCCCCTTTCCTCTTCTCCCAGTACAATTCTTTTCACACCCCTTAATGTCTTTTTCTTTGATATCATCACATCAGAGTCCATTTATATATATACTCTCAGTCTATGTATGCCCTCTCTACTACCCCAAAAACAGATATCATTCTCAAGTCACAGAAATATTTTTTACCATCAAGGATGTAAACAGATTAATCTTTACATTTACATATATACATATATACCTATTTATGTGTCTGTCTTTCTACTTATCTATCTATGTATGTGTGTATATATATATATATGTTTGTATGTATGCATGTGTGTATTTCTGTTTCCCTTTTTATTGTTCTCTTGAGTCCTGTGATTGGAGATCAAATTTTCTATTTAGTTATATATTTTTTATATATTTTATTTTTCAAAAGAAATGACTGAAAATCTCTTACTTCATTAAAGATCCATCTCCTACCCTAAAAGATGATGGTCAGTTTTGCTGAGTAGTTGATTCTTGGTTGTCATCCCAGTTCTTTTGCCTTCTAGAATATGGTATCCTGGGACCTCTGATCCTTTATTATAGAAGCTGCCAGATCCCAGGTAATCCTGATTCTTACTCAATAATTGAATTGTTTTGTTTTTTGATTTGTTTTTCTTTTTGTTGTTTTGTTTTGTTTTCTGGCAGCTTGAAGTATTTTTTTTTCCTTGAGATAGTTCTGGAATTTTGCAACCATATTCCTTGGGGTTTTTCTTGGGGGATCTCTTTTCAAGAGGTGATCAAGGGATTCTTTCTATAACTATGTTATCCTCTTGTTCCAGTATATCAGAGCAGTTTACCTTGATGATCTCTTGAATTCGATCCAGGCTCTTTTTTCTGGTCATAGCCTTCAGGTAGACCAATAAATTTTAAATTGTTTCTCCTGAATCTGCTTTCCAGGTAGACTCTTTTTTAAAGTTTTTCTTCAATTTTCTCATTCTTTTTAGTTTGTCTGACTGATTCTTGATGTATCATACAGTCAGTATCTTCCTATTTTTTACTCTAGGTTTCAATGTGTGATTTTCTTCAGTTAACTTTTATATCTGTTTTTTCATTTGATTAATTCTACTTTTCAAGGTGGTATTTTCTTCAGTGGATTTTCCCCCTTTTCTCACCTCCTCCTTTTCCCCTTCCCCCTTCTCTTCCTTTTCTTCTTCCTCTTCTTCCTCCCCGTCTTCCTCCATATTTGCTCAATTATGGATTTTTTTAAAGAAATTGATTTATTTAATGGATTATTTTTTGCATTTAACCAATTGTATTTTTTAAGGAATTATTTTCATCAGTATACTTTTTCCTTCCTTTTTTAAGCTGTTGACTATCTGTTGCATATTTCTCATTTCTTTTCCCATTTTTTCCTTACCTCTTTTATTTGCCTTTTAAAACTTTTTTGAGTGCTTCTAAGAAGCCTCTTTGGGCTTGAGATCAATTTATATCACTTTTTGATATTTCCCCTGTGGGAATTTTGTCCTCTTCGTAGTTGTTTTGGACTTCCCTGTCAGCATAGTAGCTTTCTGTGGTTAAGATTCTCTTCTGTTTCTTAATCATTTTCTTTCTTTCTTTTTTTCAATTTTGTGACTTTTAAGGTCGGGCTCTGCTCCTGGGGTATAGGGAGTGCTGTCCTAAGCTTCTTGTCCAACTCTGAGGCCTTGGCTTTGAGCACAGGGAACATTTGTGTTTAGTGTCTATCACAGCAGAAGGTTACCTACTTACCTACTCTCTTCAGGAAATAGCCTGGTTTTCTCTGCTGACAATTTACCTTCTGAGCTGGGACTGGAGTCTGCTCTACTGATCTGTTCTTCTACTGAGCCAAAAGTGAGGGTCTTAGTTGCTGATATGCTGTGATTAAGAACCTCCAACTTGGTTCCCAGACACAATCTGAGCTGGGATGAGCACCACTTTCACCCGGTGAAACTGGCCTTTCTTAAAATTCTTCCAATCTATATAGAGCTGGAGAGTGGTTTCATTCCATCAGACTTTGTTCAGAGGCTTGGTTTCATGTGGTTTTTGAAGGAAACTAGGAAAGCTCAAGCAGTTTCCTGGTTTCATTTCTGCTATTGTGGCTCGGCTCCAAGCTCATTATTTCTTACAACACAGTAGTATTCCATCAAAATCATATACCAGAACTCATTTTGCTATTCCCTAATTGATGAACATTCTCATTCTTTGAAGTTCTTTGACACCACAAAGAAAACTTCTATAAATATTTTAGAACATTTAAGTTCTTTTCCTTTTCCCCTAAGTCATGTTTGGAAACATAACTATAGTGGTATTTCTAGGTGTAATGGTATATACAGTTTAAAACATTTTGGGCATGATTCCAGATTGCTCTCTAAAATGTTTGAATTAGTTCACAATTTCACAATAATGAATTAGTATTTATTTTTTTCACACTGCCTCCAATATTTGTCACTTTCCCCTTCTATTATTTTAGCTAATCTGATAGTTCTAAAAAAGATATCCCAAGATTATTTCAATTTGCATTTCTCTGATCAATAATGACTTAGAGAATTTTTTCATACAACTATTGGTTGTTTTAGTTTCTTCTTTAAAAATTGTTGTGTTCATATCTTTTGACCATTTATCAATTGGGCAATGACTCATTTTTATAGTTTTGACAAAGTTTTTTATATAGTTGAAATATGATATTTCTGCTCTGGGACAATGTAGGTTCCTCAGTGTACAGTTTCATCTCTTCATATTCTGGCTCCAACTGTCCATTCTGGACTCAGTTCTTGTTAGCATGGTTTCATGTCCTCTATGTTCTATTCCATCTGGACTGCAAGAAATTTTTTGGATTATGTCTTCCTTCTCCAGTACCATTTACAGACTGCCCCTTGCCCTGGCACCTAAATGGAATGTGCTTCCCAACTTCCTTTAACTCCTGGCTGTCCCAGCTTTCCTTAAGTCTTACCTTATAGACTATGCTCTCTACAAAGGCTTCACTTTGTATTCTCTCTTTCTTCTTACTATTATGTATTTGCTTATTTTTTTTAAAGTTGCATTCAATAATACAAAAAAATCCTTTAGGAAAGAAACTGTATTTTATATTCCTTTTATATTTTAGTGACTTCAATGTAGTAGACACACATATTTCATGAAATTTAATTGATTAATATAGTGTCATTTTAACATAGTCCTTCAACAGAAGTCACTTAATCTCTTTAAGTCTCAATTTCAAGATTTATAAAATTTGTCTTAATGCCTTCTAAGTTTTCTTCTATTCCTGAATCTGTGATGCTAGGGTTTAAAGGTATGTCAAATAATGAGAGTTTCATATATTTTAGGCTGTTGGTGAGAGAAAGATTTTTGAGTAGACCTCAATTGAAGCTACTCTGCTTAAAACAACTGGACCTAGAAATATGTACAGTGTGTAGGTATCTAAGATCGACAATTCTGGTAAATGTTTAATAATTGACTCTTTGAAATTGTTGGACATATTGTTTTTTTTTCTTTTCTTGTTTTTTACTATGTCTATTATTGTTTTTTTTTTTCTTCAACCCTTTCTTAAATTAATCAATAAAACAATAGAACAGTGTAGCATTTGCCAATTTCCAAAAAGTATTTAAATGCTTATGCTGATAAACTCATAATCAACTGTCTGGACCAAGCAGTTTCTGGCACATCTCTATTTTTAAGTATCCTTGGTATTTTTTTTAGATATAGTTGCCTGGTGAAACTATATTGGCATTCCAATATAATATGTTTGGATAATTATGGAGTAACACAATCCCAAATTTGGAGTTGGCTTGAATATCAACCTTGCAACTTCCTATATGTTTGTACTTAGCTAACCTATGACATTTCCTTGGCCCTTTGTTTCTCCAAATGCAAATTAAGAATGAAGCTAGCTAGCATGTTTTATGAGATACTTTTTAAAGGTAAAATGTGTAAAGTATGTTCAAATATTATCATTTATTATTATTTGATTATTATTATTGATTTGGTATCATTTAGGTCAAATAGTCAAATGGTAGATAATTTCTTCCTCTGAGGCTGGATTTATTTGTGCCTACAAACCAAAAGCAATATTGTCGTAATGCCAAGAATGCTTTTTTTGTTGTTCTTGTTATCCATATTCAATAAGTATGATTTACAGGTTTATATCTTCAAAGGGTTTAGGGTATAAGGCCTCAAAATAGCAATGAGGGCATATGAATTGGGTAGGATTATTACTGACTGTCACATCTGATTATGAATAACATAAGCCCAATGTTTAATAACCACTGTACTTTGCTTCACTTTCTGACACAAAAATAATGTCAACTATTTTTTCCAAAGGGAAAAAATTGCCTCCTGGCAATGTGAAATACATTGAATAAAAACTCTTTTATGTAGTTATTTTTTTAATATTTAGATTCACATAGTATGATATCTTTATTGGAGATTTTTTTCTCAGCATTCTCTCTTTGAATTAACTCATTTCCCCTCACTTAAGTTCAATTCACATCAATTGTGCAACAGCTTTAAGCAGTACAGTATGAATATAAAGCTAGCTATGATGAATTTTTTCCTTTGTAGTCTATAATTTAATGTTTAGAAAAAAAGAGTACTGATAATAGTGATATATGCAAGAGTGAGGTGAGCAAAAAGGAGAAGGCCAAGCAAAGCACTATGAAGAATTTGAGAAGGAATAACACATTGACCTTGAGTCAGGATGCATTAACTAGTTAGACTATGTTGGACTACGGGAAAAGATCATTTCTTGTTCTGCCTTAAGTTTTGGTCTAAACTAAGCTTGCTCTCAACTCTATTCAAGGGACATAGTTATTGGAGAATTTATGGCATTATTTGAAGACAAGCTCAGCTCCATAATATCCACTGGAGATGCAGGGACTGAGCAAAATCCCCATGTATCTTTAAATGTTGCCTTTTTGAATATGGGAGCCCTTTATACATCCTGGCTATTAAATTATTTTCACATGTTCTCATTAAATTGACTTATCTGAGTTTCCTCATTGCAAATATAGGGGTTATATTACCTATAGGGCTGTTGTGAGACTCAAATGAGTCCATGAATGTAAAATACTTTGCAACCTCAAATCATTAAGTTCAGCAATATTTTTAAACCCTTACTATGCACAAGCTCTTGTGTTAGGCACCAAGATTGCCAATGCAAAAATAAATAAGTAAACAAAAATCCCCATCTTCAATTTATCTTCTATGGGAGGGATATAATAGGTAAGTGGTTAAATACATGCAAGATAATTTGAGGAGAGATAGGACCAGTAGCATTCTAGCAAGTATCTACCAACCAGTTCTCAAAAAAAAAAAAAAAGTATCCATGGACACACTTTTAAGTTTAATCTTACATTAAATATTTTCTCCATCACTTCCTCAAATTTACACAATCAATCAGGTCTTGATTTGTAGCATTTGCCTATTTCTAAAGAGTAAATGCTCACACTGAATATTTAATAATGAGCTCTTAAGGTCATTAAAGTTGACTCCAGCTCATTCCAGGACTGAATACTAATAAGTAAAAATATCAGAAGAAAAGAATAGACTCCGTGGAGGAAGTAGCCTCTGAACTGAGCATTGAGATAAGCTAATAATAATAATAATAGTAATAATTTTTTAAAGTCAAAGGTGTGATGGAACTACATCTTGGCATGGAAACAACCTGAATAGTAAATGAAATGCTCAAAAAGCCAAAATGTCAAATTCCCTGCAATATAGAATACATGAAATGGAATAATAGTATGAAGAGGGAAGGAAAGGAGATGGGACAGAAGGAAGAAAGCATTTATAAAGCACTGTGCATTGGGCTTTTCAGAAATAGCATTTCTATGATTCTAACATCAATCCTGTAAAATTAATAGTGTTGTTATTCTCATTTTTAAGATGAGGCCAACAAAGTTTAAATGACCAGCCTAGAATGACACAGTTAGGTAGAGTCTAATGCTGGTTTTGAACTCAATTTCCTGAGTCTAGACCCAATGTTTTAATAACTGTACCATCAACTGCCTCTAATGAAAGATGACCTGGAATCATACTTTAAAGTATATTGAATGTTAGGCTTATTTCCCTTGTTTTCTTGGAAAATAGGTAGGATACTAGATAAAGTGTGCAGCACAGAATTTGAAAAACCCAAATATGCCACTTACCAGTTAAATGGCTTTGGACAAGCCATTTAATCTATCTGCCTCAGTTTTCTCATTTTGAAAAGGGGATAATAATAGTGCCTCTTAAGAATATTGTGAGAATATTCTTTGCATACGAATGAATGAATGAATGAAAAAGCAAATTTTTAGTAGATGATCTTTAAAAGTTGAAGCAGAGAAAAATTCCATCACTACAGCAGTCTGGTATTCTTTCTTTTCTTTTCTTTTCTTTTTTTTTTTTTTTGCTTTTTGCTGAGGCAATTGAGGTTAAGTGACTTGCCCACGGTCACACAGCTAGGGAATGTTAAGTGTCTGAGACCAGATTTGAACTCAGGTCCTCCTGACTTCAGGGATGGTGCTCTATCCACTGTGCCATCTAGTTGCCCCAGCAGTCTGATATTAAATCTCACTGAGCTAGATTGACCAGTGGACAATAGACATGTGTGATGTCTTGATGGCTTGAAGCATTTCCAGATTAATTGGACCTACCAGACCTTAAACCAGATCACCTCCATATTATGGTGAAACATTAGAGAGGGAATTTAGCAAATAGGTATCATCATCCATAATAAAATTGTAAACATCTTGAGGGCAAGGTCTTTACTTCAGACATTTGTATGTGTCCCTCAATATGTGTAAAATGAATAAAAGAGCTAAATAAATGTGTTGTTAGAAATGAAAGGCTATATAATTTACATGACTCCTGGCCTCAAATTTAATTGACAAAGACCATCTTTGTCAAACTATACACAAATATAAAAACACACATATCAGCAACAATAGTGAATTTATTCTTTGAGGGTTACTGATTATCTAGCTTATTTTTATTCTGATTTCCTAAATTCTTAATAAGAAAAAAAATGTTAGCATTAAAATTTAACAATGCATCTAGCGGACATAAATTCATTGATAAAAGTTAAACAAACAAATTTCTGTCTATGTATAGGAATAGTGATAAAATTTATACATATACACACATATAGTAACTTATATGTGGGATTTTCTTATAATATGAACATTGGGGAATGTTCTTTAAAAAAGGGTTCATTGATTTGTCATAGGAGAGAAAGAATATAGTACTCTTTTACTGTCATTAACATTTCTGAACATATTTAATAGTTGACAACTGTTAGTAGATGGGTGGGAGAGTGACAAATGCATAAAGCTGTAAATATTGTTATAAAATAAAATGAAAAAGGAAGTAATGACAGTCATGAGGAAGGAAGAATGGCCTAAAGGAGAAATCAATTAATGAAGTCTATTACCACAATTCATGTACTTTTACCTCAAGTTCTAAATTCCATCAGTCTTTCATTATTTATTACCAGGAAATGGTCATTGCATCTATTATTTCTAAGCTAAAATGAGAGAAAATAAATTTGAAAAACTAAAACAATATGCCCCCTCATCCTGTAAAATAGGAGGGAAGCTTTAATTGCTACCATGAAGAAGTGGTCATCAACTTAGACTTCTGTGAATAATATGAAGCCCATACTTGGCTTCAAAACCAAAAGATTCTTTTTTAATCTAAATTTTATTTTAATATGAACATTTAGATGACAATATTATGAGGGAATGGATTTTCATGAAAAGTGTGATGATGGACTTTCTTCTTCAAATCTTATATCTAAGTATATAGAGATGAGTAAGTTTTTGATGAAATCTATTTTTTTTAAATCAGCATTTATTAGGTCCCAATTAAAGCTGAAATTGAATAGGAACCATCTTTGTAGTATTATCTTCATATATACATATATAAGCACATAAATATAAATGCACACATATCTATGTGTATATATATATATATATATATATTGATTAATATAAAGATGTTAACTTTGATTTGGACTTTGATATATTATGCATTTAGTGCATATTAATCTCACCAAATTTTATAACACGTATATGTTATTTTCAACATTATTTCAGAAAGTTGAAATCTACCCTGGATTTTCTAATATGGAAATTATACAATCATGAATAGCTGCACTTTTCATCTTTGAATAAAAAATGCTGCTAATTCAGTAGAAATGAAACATTGAAGTAAAGAAGCTCTGGCCCATAAAAGAAAATGTCTTAGCACTTTGGTACACTTTATGTAAAATGGTTTGCACTGAGATTAAGAGTGAAATTCAAATTGGTGCCCTTGTGCCATTGAATGTAGTTTGAGCTCTAAAGAAAGATGGGAGAAAAACAAACAAAAATCAAAACACATCTTGGCTCAGGGGAAAAAAACAGATAATATGGAATTGGAAAAAATTGATCAGAACAAATTTGTCATTTCTATGAATTGAAAAAAAATAAAGAAGTTAGGAATTTTAGGGTATGTCAGAGAGTAAAGGTAGAAAAATTTCAGTCTAGAAATAAAAGCTCTTACTGCCACCACCAAGAAGAAAAATCATAGTTGTTAATTTTCTTCTGGCCATGTCTAAACTTTCTTAAAAACAAACAAAACAAAATAAAGCAAACAAAAAATCCCCAAAAGCAAAGAGAAGAAAATCATGTTCAGTATCAAAGGTAGTGACACATTCTGAAGAAATAATTTGTTGGCATAAAATAATTCTTGTTGTAAAAATTAAGAAAGAAGGGTGTGATGATAAAATGACTGGGTCTAGTCAATGACTATGCAACTAAATTAAACATGAATTATTAAATTAGCAAGTATTCATTAAGAACCTATTATGTACCAGGTATTGTGTTAGATTCTGAAGATAAAGGCAAAAAAAAAAATGGAAGAGTCCCTGCTTTCAAGGGGTTTACCTTCTTTTCAGGAAAAAAAACCATGTATATAGAGTATTATAAACATGTTTATCATATATAAATATGTTTATATCATATATAAATATGTACACACATAATTATATAAGTATTAGACCTAAATTTTAGGAAAATCTCTTTAGCAAGTATGTGGAGAAAGGATTCATTTACAACAAAACTTGGTGCAGGGAGACTAAGAGCATATTGCAATAGTACACATGAGAGATGACAAGTATATGAACTATGGCTTTGTTGTATGAGTAATGATATATATAGATATAGATAGATATATAGAATTATGTATCTACAGCTATCTCTATATATAGAGAGAGAGAGATAAATGTGAAAGATGTTGTAAGGGGCAGAAAAGGCAAAATCTGGCAAGTGCTTGAAATTGTAGGGAATGAGACAAGCTTGTATATCATGTATTTTATGAATCCTGGAGACTTGAAAAATGACAGCATATTCCACAGAAATAAGGAAGTTTGATAGATACATTTGAAAGGAAATGAATATCCAAAAGCTCTTTTGGTCCTCTTCAACCAACCAAATTCTTCAAGAGTCCTTTATTTTCTTCCCTTCTCATTTTGTTTGTTAAATAATTTGTTTTAAGTCCTGCACTTTTGTTAAGTCCCACAAGGACAAAATCTTAGCTACCCCTGCACACAATTAGAATTTTATAAGTGTTTGTTAAGCTGAATTGAATATCAAAAATGTTGGCTCCATTTGAGGGAACATGGGTGAGAGAAACAGAGACAGATAGACAAAGACAGGCATAGACACACACACAGAAATTCTTGCATCTATATTGCAAGACACATCAAACTACTCTATATTCTCTGGGTGTTTTTGAGTGTTTTTTTCCCTCTTTGTTTCTATGGTATCCATCAACATAGGTTGCTAAGGGTTGCATTCTGTTGCATAGGAATAGATTAAAACAAAAGCAAAGGAGGATTAAAGTCCCTCATTTACTTTGAAGTAATAGAATAGACGATCACTTATCCATAGAATGTTGTATTAATATTGACTGGATGGCTTATCCATGCAATACAAAGGAACTGAATTTTCTCTTTTGTCTAGCATTTACAGAAAGTATCCTAGTTTCAAGGCAAAGGACCATACTGGATATTTGCTTGCTTCCGGGGTTGCAAAAACATGCTTACAGTGGTATTTTTCAAGGTTCTTCATCTTGTTCACATAGATTTCCATCTGTCCATTTATTATAATGTGTTATTAAATTACAATGAATTTTGAGAAGAGAGTTAAATCTATTCTACTCCAAACACCTACATGTCTCAAAGGCCTCTACAAGGGCATTTGTATTGTTAATTCTTGGTCTTATTGGTTCCTATAGAAAGTAAAGAAGATTAAACTGAAAAGTTCATAACCAGAATGCTATTTTCTGTTTCTGATTAGGTGGTTATTCCTATTTATAACTCATTGGCCTGTATCTACTTGCTCACTGATTTAATTAAATAGCTTTAACTAAGATTATTACCCTGCCGAGTTCTATTTGTGTTCCCCGGTGAGACAGAACAGCTGAGGGGTCTTTTATAGTGAATCTTCCTTCCCATGTGGAAAAGGGACTAAACTAAACAAACCATCCTTGGTTAATAAGACGACAGTGATTACTGGAATTCACCCTTGAAATAGAAAATTAAGCAACTAAAATGACCAAAATAAATATTTCAATGTGGGAAATCAGAATGTAACAGTAGCATTGGTAGTCATACTTTAAAAATGTATCTACATCAGAGGGAAAGAGAAAGGTGTTATGTCCAGTACATTCTTGACTTATGTCATAGTCCTGCACTTTGATAATGCTACCCAAGATTTAAATAGTGTCTCTTTATTAGATACTACTGAAGTGCTTTAAGAGAGGGATGGCAGAATGACATACTATAAGGCAAAGTAGCTAGCAATGGAACCAGTGTAGTAACTGTCATCCAAACAGTTTAGATGATTTAGATAGTCAGAGTGACAGAGTAGATGGAGAGCTGAATTCAATCAAAAAATCCTGAATTTTAAGTCCTATTTCTGATACATACAAACTATGTCACCTAGAACAAGTTACTTGATCTCTCATTGCCTCCGAGGAAACTCTCTCAAATAGTAAGTTGCTAAGAAGGTCCTGACCAGTCCTGGTAAAAAAAAAAAGGTTTCCATAGTCAGGAGTGGTCTACATGATGAAATCATATTAATAATATAAAAATCACTTTCAAATTCTATCACATCTTTTCCTTATCATTATATCTCTAATTCTCTAAAGAATTGAGAATTTGAGAAATCATATGATGATTATGAATAATCAAGATGACTTAGTATTCAATTCAACTCCCCACATTTTTATTAAAAGCCTACCATGAGCATAGTGTTGTGGAATACCTAAGCTACAAAAGAAAAAAAAATCATCTTGGAACTGATTCTACAGGGGATAAAAAAAAATCCATGTAATAAAATATTAAGTGTAAATAAAGAAAAAGGAATGCCAAGATCAAGACAACACTGACAATGGGGGAGGAGGAAGATGATCAGAAGATGTCTTGTGTAAAAGGGGGTACCCAAGTTGTGTTTTGAAGTATGCCAGATATTCAACAAAAGCAGTGGTGACTTTTTGGTGAAGCCTTTTCTCTCCTGAAAAATAACACCTTTGCTTGGACTTTTTAAACATTTTTCAATTCTTCATTTGCTTATGTAGTAGCCACTTTGATTTTAAGGAATTAGAAAAGATTCATGAGGATTAAAGACAAACTATGATTTATCTTTAATGCATGAATGAGTAGCACACCAGAAACTGACTCCCTGGCTTCTTGCTTCTCTAAATGGTGGCAGCAAGTACCGCATGTCTGTGGATCGTGTTTCAGAAACCATTCAGATGAATCTTTTTTTTTTTTCCCTTCTCTTCTCTACTGGACAACCATGTCTATTTGGAAGTGGCTCCTGCAAACCAGAGCTAAAAATAAAGTTAAGCAGAAGAAATTGATAGTTATACTCCTGAAGAGTTTGTGGGTTGCAGTAATTTCAGCATTCCTCATTAAATATTAAAAATGCAGTTTTGATAATAAATTCTTCAAATCAAAGCAAGCAGTGGGTTCCCTGTTTCTATTTTATTTGGGGTTATGAATTATTAAAAAACCCATACTGATGATGAGGAAGTAGAAGGGGTAGAATTATGAAGAACCTTATAAAGCTGGGATATAATTATTTTAAAAGCCCTAATGTCCAACTCTAGCTCCCAGAAGCCACAAAGGATATACTGTTGAATTTCTTCATAGGACTAAATGGATGAATACAAGAAATTAATCCTAATTTTTAACCCATGTGTATAAAATAGATAAATAGACATAAATAAAATAGACATACCATTAAGAATAAATACAATGTCTCTTTCTATTATTAATATTGCATGAAACACTATTCCTAGAATTAAAAAGACCTGAATTCAAATTCTGGTTCATATGCTTCTGGGTAAATCAATCTCTTTTCAGCCTCATTTTCCTCATCTATAAAATGGGGATAATGTCTCCTACCCCCAAAGTTCATTGTAAGAATCAAATGAAATGACATAGGAAAAGCACTTTGTGAACCACAAAGCAATCTAAAAATGCTATGATGATTTATACAATCCATTTTACCCTGAGGGATCTTGGGGTAGTGTCTTGTTCTGTCAACACAGTCTCTTTGTTTCCCACTGACTTTTCAAAAGGAAGACATCAATGTACTTATAAGAACATTTTATGTTGTCCAAAACAACCTGTTACAGAGAAAACTACCTGAACAGATTTTAATAAGACCAGATGGTCTGAACTAGGTGCTAAGGTTGATCTTTTTCTATACTAAGCACTGTTTTAAAGCCCTTAATTATTTCAAATAAGAAGTTGTTAACTACTGAGACATTCAATCTGATGATTATTTCAAAAGCGTGTGACTCTGGAAGGAAGTAGAATGAGTCCTTGGTCTAAAGATAAACATAAAGCATATCAGCTGAACAGAATGGTAGACTGGTTTACTGGATGGAGATCTTGCCTCAGAACCCAAAATACCTGGATTCCAGTCTTATCTCCCTAAATCATACTGGCCTAGCAAACCTGGACCCTTAATACGTCAATACTCTATGTGACTTTTTAAGGTAATGATTAAGCTTGGTCTACTCCATCACTGTGACTGAAGAAGCAAATAACCAATTTGTGTTTTCTTCTGAAGATATCTAAGTTCATTCAGCTCCTGGGGGTTAAACACTATTTCCATTTCCTCTAGACTTGACCTAAAATGAATTACTAAATGCAGTCCCATCAATTGGGGTCTCAGGACACTATCTAAATACTCCCTGGCATTTTCTGTTCATCTGTCAACATTTAGGAAGTAAAATCTGTCCTCTAATAGGGTAAAGTTGATTGACAATCTTTGCCCCAAGATAAGTAAGGAGATATAAGATAAAAGAAATGGCTCCCTTTTTGAATTGACTAAGATGAAAACTGTTTGGCTACTGATAAATCTAAGGCCCAACTCTTTGACAGAGTTCTGTTGCAGGAATGTGATGAGCAGAGGAGGTCTTACTCAAATATTCTTTGATTATATCAAACTATAAATTAAATTAATTCTTTATGTAATTATAGATTTAGAACTCGGAAATACCTTGGAAATCATCTAATCTAATACTCTTATTCTACAAATATGGAAAATGACATTAGGAGAGATTAAGGTCTTTGGCCAAGGTTATATTTCTTCTAAATAGCAGTTCACATTCAAACCTATTTCCTCCAAATATAGCATATTTTCTAATTATGTTCTGCTCCTTTATTCAGATACTAAGCTTTAAAAGAAGTTTTACCTGGTCTTTTTCAAGACAAGTTCCAATGTTTTATTTTAATTTTTCTTTTTGAATATGCTTTGAATAGCCATTTGTACATTAACACAATAGGGAGTTAGTGGGCATCAAATTAGCTTTGGTACCTTGAAGTAGAAATCAAAAAAGCTGTCCTTTGAGAGGTTGGTATTCAACTGAGAAAACACAAGGAAGGCTTATAGATTTAGTATTGGAGGAACACTAAAAGCCATCTATTTCGATCTTTTACTTTACAAATGAGTAAAGTGAGGATTAGAGGTGAGAATGGAATCCAGGTTTTCCTGAATCTAAGCCCAACTTTATAACCTCTATACCACATGATGCTCTTATGTTAAACATTCATGTATATAAAAGTATTTTATTTACCTTATATACTTATAAATAAATCACAAGCATCCTTTAGGCAATTAAGTGGCCTTGTGGAAAGAGTGCTGGATTTAGGATTATCAGAATTCAATCCCTGTCTCAGCTACCTACTACATGTGTGATCTGGGTATGCAACTTAAACTCCTTCAGTTCCTATATTTTCATCCAGAAAATGAAGATAAAAATATCACCTACTTTACAAGGTCATTGAAAATATCAACAGAGATATTTGTCAAGTACCTTCAAAGCACTAGATGAATGTAATTATAAGTTTTGGAATAGTTAGATAGCTTAGTGAATGGAATTCCAGCCCTGAAGTCAAGAAGACTCATTTGGTTAAGTTAAAATCTGATATCACATACTCACTGAATATGTGACTCTGGGCAAGTCATTAAATATGTTTATCTCAGTTTCCTCATCTGTAAAATGAACTAGAGAAGGAAATGGCAAATTATTTCAACACCTTTTCCAAGGAGATCTCAAATAAGCTGACAAAGAGTCAGGCTTAACTGAAATGACTGAGCACCAGCACCATTATTATTACCGTTACTTCTCAAAAGCAGATCTGACTGTAGTATAGAACTACTTAGAGATGTCTTCTTATACACCATTCACAATGCTACTAAACTCTCATGTTACTACCATACACATCACTGATGGCAAGTTTAAAAAAATCTTATGATAGGTATATTTCCTATCCTTCTACAAAGCAATGAGAAAAAAAAATGAATTAGCAAAAGAAAAAAAAAACTAATTTCTTTCTCAACTGAATTATTGATTTATATTCTGACATATCAAGAGCCAAAACATCTCAATGCTGATAAATACCTAAATGGTTATGTAGTGCAAATTATGCCTGACACACAATGTTCTCTACAACCTTCTTTTGTTAGTGGTCATCAAGACTTCACTGACCTTTTATTTCAAGTCAACAAGCATTTATTAAGCACTGACTGTGTACTAAGCATTGCCCTTCTCTTTTATGTCCTCTACTTCCTCCCAATCTATAAAAAATATGAAGCTACTGAGGGAAGACTGATCTTTCTTTTTATTTGGCATGGAAAGGGAAGCAAGAAAATATTTGGGAATTCACATTGGAAGACTCAGTCTTTCCTTTGTAGGTTTAGGGGGATGAGAACATGCAAAAGTTTGTATGCAAAGAATGAAAAGGAGTGAAAGGGAGAGATTGACATTGTGAGAGGGGAAGATCATTATTTAGTGAAGGCCAAAGGGAATGAAACTAAGCATAATTATAATTAATATTCATATAGAAATTTAAGATTTACCAAGCACTTCTTTTATGTTCACAATATCTTTGTGAGGAAGATAATTTACAGATGAGAAAACAGATTGAGAGAAATTATTTGTTCCAGGTTACTTAACTATTAAACATTTTAGAAAGATTTTTCATTATATTCTTTTGGATTACAAGTACACTCTAGTATCACCTGGTTGTCTATAGTAAAAAGAAAATTGATCATGGGAACAAAGTAAATGAGCTCTAGCTCATCTATTATCAAGCTCTGGGACCCCAAGTAGCCAAGAAATCACAAAAAATCTTATTTTCTTTGTAGGAAGTTAGATTAGGTAATCTCTAGGTTCCTTTGAATTTTTAGTGCTCTATTAAATATGACCTCCTGGATACATTGATGATTTAGGTACCATTTCTTCAGCATTGGCACACTAAATCTTAGAGTCTAACAGGTAACTTATTTATTGAGGACTATCAGTCTTTATTTCCTGCTATTATACTGAAAAGTCAAAATATAGTCTCTAAATTTCTTTACTTGATGAATGTCAGTGTATTTTTCCCCTTCATTTCTGTAATGTTTGAAGGCTGTTGGTTTTTCATTATTTTGAAAATATATTTTGGAAAAAAAGAATGTTGAGGCATGTTTTGTGACCCTTGGAACTGATTTGCTTTAATTTCAATTGTCTTCAAAAAAAATTTCTTTTCCCTCCCCACCATAATAATGTTTGAGAACTGTCTAATCTCAAAGTCTAAGTAATTGTTTTCCTAGTTTACTGATTTAGACTTTCTCAAGAATGAAGTAAATATAAAGACTAAAATATAATTTAGACTTTATCTTAAAGCCTCCCCACCCCCAAATTTGCATTTTGCTTCCTATGTATTAAAGTCTTTTAATCTGTATGCCATTATTGTTTAGGCATATCAATTATGTCTAACTCTTCATGACCTCCTTTGGGATTTTCTTGGTAAAGATATTAGAATGGTTTGCCATTTTTTTAATTTAGTTCATTTTACAGATGAGAAAACTGGGTTTAGGGACTTGCTTACATAGAGTCAAATAGCTAGTAAATATCTGAATTTAGATCTGTACTCAGGTAGATGAGTTTTTCTGAATCCAGGTAAGGCCCTCATCTATTTTGCCACCTAGCTGCCTTCTGTATGTCATATAACTAAGAATTTAAAATTGAAAATGACCTTAGAAGCCTTCTACTCCAAACTTTACATTTTACAAATGGAGAAATTAGTACACAAAGAGGTTAAAGAATTTGCTCATGATCACACAAGTAGAATGTGGTGAAACTAATAAATATAACTCATTTCTCTGAATTCCAAATCCAACTTTCTTTCCACTAGACTTTTCTGTATTCAAAGGTTTTGGGTGACTAGGAAATTAGGACCAGTTCTTGAATTCCCTCCCTCCAACAGGAATGTTCTAATGTTATCTTGGGATGTGTTCTAACAGAAAAAAAGACATATGAAATCTGATAAGGAAGAGCTAGAAACAATCTGATAAAATAATGCCCGCTATTTATGTGCTGAAAAGCACTTCCCTGATTTGGAATGCTTTTTACCTATATTTCAGAGAAAGGACCTTGAATGTAGAAAGATTTTTTCCCAAAATACCAAGAGGGGCAGATCTGGGAATAATGTTTCATTATCTAGAAATTGGCCTATTATTCCTTTTGAAAAGTTTATTGAAACCACTTTGAGGCTGTAGTTTTGGAGAGAAGAAAATAAAGATGGCACCTTTTAAATCAAAATATTCTTGGCAGGGCCTAGAATAGCTAGCATTAGGAAGCCCACAGGTCATTTTTAAAGATGAGGAAGGAAAGTGCACAAGAGATGATAGATTAGAAATTAAACCTTGGAAATTCTTAATACCTAAAGTAAACTGATAATTTCCCTATTCAATTTGTCTCTTCTGAATTTAATAATGAGCTTATTTAGCTTATCATGATGCAAATTTGTTAGTATGGCTACCATTATATAATGATCCCAGCAAAGTGAAGAAGTCCAGAGACAAATACTATAGATATCTCTTCTACATTGCAACTTTCCCTATCACAGTTTTGACATATCATGGCTTAGAATAAGAAATTAAGTGTGGATTTTGGGGAGTTTTACAAAAGCTAAAGGTTACATATGAATGCCAGTATACTTCACAGAAAAGGTTTAGAAACTCGATAATGCAAAAAAGTATATATATAGTATTGTATAATATGGCCATATTTTTTATTTTAGTATCATAATAATTTAGACTTCTCTGTTATGAAGGGACTGCTAAATTTTTTTACAGATGTTTTCCAGATCATGGGGTCCTTTGACACCTCTCCCATGTGCAAAGTATATTTGTCTAAATCCCTTTTCATACCCTTTTCATATCATTTAGAATATCCTCAGGTGCTATTTCCCCAGAAATATTGCTTTACCCATGCTAGCAATAATCAGTACTAGTCACTATGTCTAGATTCCTTGCTTCCTTCCCTCAATATCCAGTTTTACAAATTCAAATAAGAACCCTATAAAATCTCATTAGAGTGTACTGGTCTGAGAATAGTTGAGCTATCAAGTTCACTATTCCAGTGGAGTGCCTAACTCCATCAGGACTCCAACAACAATACTCAATGTTCATTATCCTTAACTGCCCCTTCATTTTGTATTTCCCTTCAATGAAGGCTTTTTTCTTTTGTAGTCTATCTTTCTTTTCATGGAACATTGTTACTTCAGATTTTTCTAAATCTGTATTAGGACGCATGGAAAGCAGTTTTTGATTCACCTTAATGCAGTAGAGGACTTTTGAAAGATAAAAATTGGGGCCTCTAAAGTAGACACAATTAGGCCTTTTACCTAGGACAGATGGTCAAGAGCTTATTGTTGCTGTGATTCTTGGCCTGACACACTATACCAGGCAAAACAATGCTGCTTCTTTGTCCAATTCTGCTTTGCCACCTTTCTATCAGAGCCCACCTTTCTCTCTAAATCCTGATAAGGTCACAGAATATGCCTTTTAGGAAGACAAATGTAAAACAGTTTAAAACAATGTAAAACAGGTATACTTAGTTGCATCCTGTTTCATAGCAGTTGTCATTTTCTTAAGGCAGGATTTCCCAAATCTTGTTACTCAGAATTCTGGGGTTCTATGCTTTGTGATTAGGAAATTTCAATGTCATTACCATTTCCCTTGTGAATTATTAAATTTGAGTTTATATAGATGCAAAGTGTTTATTTCTATTATGGAGCTTTTTTTCCCTCACTCCCTATATTTAATCATATGTCAAGGCCTTCCATGTGCTCCCTGTTCTATCTCCTCATTCTGCCATAATTCATCATGTCACATGCAGTATTGCAAGAGACTCCTAAGTGGCTTTCTATGAAATCTATCCTTTCTAGAATCACCTTCTTCACTTGATACTAAAATTTGAGTAATTCTGTCATTCAACAAGTTTGGAAAAAAACAAAAACAAAAACAAAAACAAAACTTCATTCTCTCTTCTGTGCTTATATGATAAAGCAAAAACTCCTAAGCCTGGCATTTAAAACACTTCCAAAAAGAAGGAGAAAGGAAGAAGAAAATGTATTAAACACCTACTATGTGCCAATATTATTCTACATGCTTTACAAATATCACATTTGATTTTCCAATAGTCAAGGTCCAATTTATCAGTCAAAGCAAATAATGAGTCCTTCCATGGTTATATCCTGACTTTGCTTACTCTTTCAGTCTTTATTCCTCCACAAATGGGTGGAAGGTATACCTTCCAAATTCCCAACCCATGAAGTTATAGACATTTCAAGCTTCAAGAGACCTTAATGGTTATCTAGCTTAACCTTCTTCTTTTAATAAAAGAAGAAAATACCTGAGGAAAGTTTAGTGATTTGTCTAAAGTCAAACATGTATTCAGGTCATCTTCTGCCTTTCTTTCACTATACTTTATACTCTATTTCCTTTCATTTTCTTCCATGCCCTTTTCAGGTGATGTTGCTGCAGAAAAATCTTCTTTCTAAAACTCTCTCCTCAAATTTTTAACATATTTATTTTTTTTGGTTTTCACTTTTGGGTCATGATATTAACTAGATAACCACAAAGTAAAATCATTCCTGTACTTTTCTTTCCATAGTTAAGATCATTCTTTTATTAGCATTTTATTAAATTTTAAAACATTTCTTTAAATTCTAAAAATCATAAATATGTTATAGGAAAATAGTGATATTTATTAGCAGATTGTTAGACTTCAAAGCATTTTTTTCTTTAGCCACTGTTATGATTAAAGTATTAGCAAAAGCAAAGACCTAATAGTAAGATCTTCAAAGATGTAGCACAGGAATTGGGATTCCCTTGGATAAGGATCCAGGTTAATTAACTATTAAATACAATTTACTTAATAAAGCATAAGAATAAACTATAGAATACACATAATGGAAAAGACCTTAAAGGTTATGACAATCCAATTCTCCTTTATTATATAAAAACTGAGATCCAAAGAGGAGACTTGAGTTACTTCTCAAAGGTCTCTTTATTACTGCCAAATCATGATCTAGGTCCATGGCTTAGGAAACCTCAAAGATGTGCTAAATAAAAATTAATAAAAGTAAGTAAATTAAATAATAAATTAATTAATTAAATTAAACAACAAGAGTTATTTCTTTCAGATTTTGATTGCATTCTTAGTCTGCTTTTCTCCCTCCTCACTTCAAGGTTGGATTATAGAATCAAAAAATATGTATTGGAATGAACTATGTAGAGTATTTACTCCTTGAGCCAGACTCAAATTCATCTTCTGTTTTCCTTTATCTGCTGAGAAGTATTTATTAATCCCTTTTGCTATTTTTAATGTAATAATATGTATTTGCTATGGAAACTTATGAAATAATTTGAAGACACTGACAGATCTCAAACTATTTATCCCTTTTATAGATGAAAAATAAAAAATGAGAAGTAAATTAACGTGTCTAAGATCACATATACCTTTACAGAACTAGGACTAGAAATTGTGTTCTGATCCATTGTCCCTTTGTATAACACTTCATATCTGAAACATTTTTCCCCTTTCCACTAGTCAGGAGGTGGTACTTATTTTTCTTCACCAAAACCTGTAGAAGTTTTTTTTTTTTTTTTTTTTTTCAGTTTTTAACATGCATTAAACTTTGAAAGACAGTATCCCTTTACCATTTATAACAGGTTTATGCAAATGTTCTATCAATGATGAAGGATTCTTGCATTCCAAACAGTTGGCACTACATGGCCAGAGGATTTCCAAGAAGCCAATTGTCACTAAACAAATTATAATCAAGGGTAATCACTTCAAAAGCATAAGTAGGTTTTTAATAACATGCTTGTAAAATGCATTAATGAGGCTATTCCTTTGATTGTTATCTGAAGAGTCTCTTACCACTAAAATATGAACTTCTAAAAGAGGATTTCTCAAATCATTTCCAGAATATCACTCAGTGAAAAGGGCAGAATTCATTTAAAATTACTCAAAGCTCTCAAGAATGTACCCCTTCTAAAAAAGGATACCCATTCAGGCTTATTAGGAAGTCACTCTCTTGGGCAAGGTATTTATTCTGTTTGGTTTGAAATTGTGTTAATAGACAGATGGATAAATAGAACATATATATTATGTTTTACATTGCACCTGGCACTGTGATAACTTCTTGGAGGACACAAATATAAGCAAATAAGTTTCACCCGCAAGGAGTTTACATTTTAATGTAAAAAGTCAACAGATAGAGGGAAACCACAAAGTAGAGAAAAGGTGCCTGCAGAGGGAAATGTGTCAAAGAAGGAAAAAGTATACTCAAGAGACTTTCAGGTATGAGTAAAGTAAACCATAATTAAGGTTCTTCCTAAAATAGTCATAAAAGGAAGGAGCTAAGAGAAAAGGCAGATTCTAAGACATGTTTCTTTAGATGGCTAGATCAAGAAGCAAAGATGATTCCAGGTATGAATGAGATGAAGCAAGCATATCTTGGTAGGATGACAGAGGGAGAGAGACACATACAGAGCCTTTTGTACCTTGTACCCTTCTCTGCTAAGAAGTAATACACATGGAAGAATAAGGTTCTATTGTCCTTAATAGAATTCTTTGCCTTGTGAGGATCTAAAGTGATTTAATTTAAAAAGTACAGTTTTGTTGTTTTCCTTTTTACCTTGGAAAGTTCATTTCAAAACTGTTTTTATATGGTACCGACACTTCCTACTGGATTCCTAGGTCATCATAAGATTATTTGGGCTAGGCTTATCTCAAAATCATATTTATGGTATTATATAACTACAAATTTGACCTCAATTCTGATATTTTCAAATGTCTGTGATTTGATATAAAAATGTCACCTGATATTTTCTTTTCCTCAAAACTCTACCAAATTTTTTAAAAGCATATTGTTATATTATTTTTATGACATTCTTATGATTTACATGAGACTTCAAAATATAACCATTATTTTGTGACCAATTCATTCTCACCAGTGTAAGATAAAAGTTTTGGAGGAGGGTTTCACTTATTCATAGCTTTATTTCTATAGACATAGAGTAATAAACAGCAATAAAACTGTTACATAGGACAATGTATGCATGAATAACACAATTTTACTCTTTGGAAGTTAATAATGACTTTTGACTTAATTGCTACATGAATTATTCAACAAACTGTCTCTCTGCCTCTATCTCTGTGTGTATATATGTCTATCTCTGTCTCTCTCCCTACACACACACACACACACACACACACACACACACAAACACACACACACACACAAATACACACACACACACATACATCTTAGAATAGAGAGTTGGACTGGATATATAGACGTGGGGATTATCTACATAGAGATGATAATTAATCCCTGCAGTAGTGATTAAATTACCAAGCAATATACTGCATATAGATCTTGGAAGAACATCTGTTTAGAGAGCAAGTTGAAAATGCAGCAAATGAATCTAAGGAGGGGTGTTCACATAGTAAGAAGTAGAAAAAAGTAGTTCTATATGATATCAAGAATAGAGAGTGTATGCAGGAGAAAAAAGGAAATTGACATTGGTAAAAAAAAAAAAAAGTCAAGATGAATGAGAACTAGAAAAGGCCATTAGATTTGTCAGTCACTGCATCAGTTTATCATTGATTAGTGGAACAGCAATCTAGTCTAGCCATCCTGGAAAGTAAAACTAAATAAATTCAAAAGTATTAAAATTTGTATACACTTTGACCTAGCCCTATCATTACTAAATCTATATCCTAAGGAGCTCAAAGAAAAACAGGTCCAAAAGGAACACAAGCATTTCTAATGGCTCTTTCTGTGGTGGGAAAGAATAAAAAATTGAAGGACTACCTGTGAATTGGGAATGACTGGACAAATTATGGTATATGTTATGAGAGAGAATATTGCTATCAGAAATATGAAGAAGAGAATTGCAGATAAGACTGGGAAGAATTATAAGTACTATGTAAAAAAAAAAAAAAAACTGGGCAGACCTAAAATGATTTATACAATACCAACAATATTGTAAGAGAAAAAATTTTGAAAGACCTAGAAATTCTTTTCAACACAATAGTAAGCAACATTTCTAAAGGATTCACAATGAAACTGCCATACACATCTAAATAGAGAAATGATGAACTCAAAATACAGATTGATACAATTTTTTAACACAGCCACAATGCAATAACTTGTTTTGCTTAATTAAAGATGTTCATAATACATTTTATTTTTTTGTTTGTTTGTTTTCTCAGTGGGAAAGGGAGAGATGGAAGAAAACATAAATGTGAAAATAAAATAAAATTTAAAGGACAAAAAGCATTAATATAATTAGTAACTTTGGAGAGAGTAGTTTCAGTTGAAGAAAATCATGGAGGATTTATAAGCAAGTTAAGTGGAGGCACCTAGTGATGAGGATTTCTCAAAAATTTTAGTCAAGAAGGGAAGAAGGGATATAGCCTAATGTTTAACATGGATTGTGAAGACGTTTAAAGAAAAAGGAGAAATGGGCATACAAGTGTGTACTCAGCAGAAAAAGAAATAATTGATAGGAAGATATTGAAAATGAAAGAGGGCAAGTATGATAGTATGATAAGGTGATCTGTTGGAAACTATTAGAAGAGGAAGGAAACAAGTGTGTATTTTGTTTGATTTGCCAAAAAGCCAAGCTACATCTCCAAGAGAAAAAGGGATTAAGAACAAAATAGCTGGGGGGAGAGGGAGGAGTTGACTCCATGTTGTGAGTTGAGAAGGAAGAGTATGTCCTCCAATGAGATTAAATTTTATCATTATTTACAATATAATCAAGCACACCCAGGAGTATTTGTGATAGATCTGAAGTTTGCAGTCACTTTTTTTCCCCAAAAAAAACAAGAAGCAGGAAAACTGCTTCCTTTTATCTTTTTAGTAATAAATTATGCACTCTAATCTCCTTCATTTCCTTCCTTGCAGTTATTTTGATTGTCTGGACTTCAGGACAATACCTCTGCTAATGTACCTCCCCCTCTTCTACCTGTTCAGTTCCCTTTTATGTGTTGTCTTCCACATCAGAATATAATCTCCTTGAGAACAGTGATGTTTTTATTTTACTTTTATTTGCATATTTTAGGGGTGTATCTGACAACTAGTGCTTTTTAAATATATCAGCTGACCATTGCCTGACTCTGATGAAATAAATGCAACAGGCACAGTACTTGGTGCCCCATACCATTGTGATCCTTGGCTGCAGCACTTCCATAAAAAACCCCAAGGGAGTTAGATACTTGAAATGAAATCAGCCTGAACCAAAAACTGGAGTTGTCATTGCTCTAATCCATGTTTTTGATTTGATATGTTATGATTCTCAGATATACTAATTGATCATATTTATTTCCTAAAGTTATAAATCAATATTTTTATTTTTTGTTTATATTTCATTTCCTTGTATATATAAAATTTTATTTTAAAAAACAATAATTTATCAAATAGCTAGAATTCCTTTCTTTCTGACTCTGAATCTTTTTAAGTATTTTTCTTGGAGGAACACTTAAGAACACAATATGTAACAATAACAACTTTCTATCAGGCTTCTCTGTGGAAAATGAATATCTTCTCTTTCTAGGTTTCTACTTTTCTGTCACCATGATATTAGAATTTTAAAAACCCACCACTTGACAGTCAAGTACTTTTCTTGAAATAGCTACTGTTTAATATTGTGGACCATGTGTTTACATTTATATTTGTTTATTATAAGGCAGGTTTATAATCTCAGCTCAGGACATCACTACATACTTTGTTGACAGAATTTAATCCCACTCTTTTGTTCTTTGTATTCATGTCTCCTGAAGTGGTAGCCTGTCTCCTTGGCAAATCAAAGGAAATGTACACTTATTTCTTTCCTATTCTAACTTCTACAACAAATCACCCTATTATGCTTGTTCCCTCTAATCTTTGTCTCTTCCTATCAATATAGCCTGATCCTCTTGAGTATAACTTGGTCATTGGAGTAGTAAAAAAATGCTTCAAATCTATGGTGGCTAAAAGTAGAATTTTATAATTTAGTTACTATAAGCAAGTATCTTTTAGAAAGTATCATTTTCCTTATACACTGACCTCTTTGATTTGTTATTTTGACAGTTTTTTACTAATTTAAATCCTAAGTAACAGTGAATTAGCATTTTATCAGATTTTTCCATTGAAGTTAAGGATTTTAAATCCAGGAAGTTTTTCACCTAATTTATTTGTTGAAATAAGACTTTTTTTTTTCTTGTTTAAATCTGAAGACCCTCATACTTTAATGAGATCATCAACCTGTTTTACCTAGTTCTTCCAAGGCCTCCAGTTCTTTTACTAGAACAAATGCATTTGGTCTATGTACTGACAAAAAGTCTGATTTGAAAAAACAAAACAAAACAAAACAAAAAACAGCAGCAGCAGTTCTTAGTATTTTGTTTTTATGGCTCAAATGTATTTATTTCTGCTACTTTTTATCTCTTAAAGCTTGTTCTGGAAATGAACTATTTAAAAAAAATATTTTGATGGAAATTGAAAAGTTGTTTTTTTTTTCTATGCTAAAATTTTACGTCTAATCATTATTTCTGGAACACTTTTTTAAAGCAAATAATATATATCAACTGTATTGGGTAGCACAAAGACAACTGTACTTTAATTCAAAAGATATGGGTTTAAAACATGGTTCTACCCCTCAATAACAGTGACCCAGGACAAATAACTCTATTTCCCTTGGGATTAGTTTGTTTATCTCTAAAATAAGGTACTTGAATTGGATATGCTCTGAGATCTCCTAACAGAATTTACTTATGATACGATAAGTATCAACATATGAATATATGTTTAGCTTCAAAATAATAAGGAACAAAGCTGACCAAAAGTATGTAGTATCCAAGGAAGATCACCCTAAATGAGAGTCAGGAGGGAGCATGTGCCATGCAGGTCAAACTACCACCATCTTGACCACTGTCTTCCTTCAGATCCTGATAGAGAAATCTCAGGAAGCATGAAAACAAGAACCTTTGTAATAGCTATACTTTCAAACCCAGTGTGTACAGCTGTTACCTTGGGAAGCAACTTCTCTGGAGATAAATTTTAGCTATTGATTCTGTAGGTGATACAGCCAAAAATATTTGTAGATCCAAAAAGGAAAGTTCATACTCATGTTTTAGTACCACAGAATAGTTCAACATCAGAAACTGTTACTATTTTATCAGAGGAGAAGACAGTAAGTAGAAAATATTGCCATCTGCATTGCTGCTGTAACCTAGGCACCATATAACATTTTTATCTGACTTGTACTTGAAACCTTTTCTATGTTTTGTCTTCTCACTTATAATGTGGGCTTCCTGACAGCAGGTAATTTCTTTTCTGTTCATAATCCCAGACCAAAAATTAATCGGAAATTAAATACTCTAATCCTAAAGAATGAGTGAGTGAAACAACAAATTACAGGTCAAATCAATAATTTTATCCAAGAAAATTACAATAATGAGACAATATACCAAAATTTAAAGGATGCAATCAAATAAGTTCTTAGGGGACATTTTATATGTTTAGATGCTTACTTGCATAAAATAGAGAAAGAGAAGATCAATGAATTGGGCCTGCAACTAAAAAAGCTAGAAAAAGAACAAATAACAAACCCCCAAATAAATAGCAAATTTGAAATTCTGAAAATAAAAAGGGAGATTAATAAAATTGAAAGTAAAAAAAATAATAAAACTAAGAGCTGGTTTTATAAAAAAAATGAAAATAGATAAAACTTTAGTTAATTTGATCAGAAAAAGGAAAGAAGAAAATCAAATTGTCAGTATCAAAAATTAAAAGTTGAACCTTCTACCAATAAAGAGGAAATTGGAGCAATAATTAGGAACTATTTTGCCCAACTGTATGCCAATAAATATAAGTGAAATGGGTAAATATTTACAAGAATATAGACTGCCCAGATTAACAGAGGAAGAAACAAATTTCTTAAGTATTCCCATTTTAGAAAAAGAAATTGAATAAGCTATTACTCAACTCCCTAAGAAAAAATCTCCAGGGCATGTGAATTCTACCAAACACTTAAAGTACAATTAATTCCAATACTATGCAAACTCTTTGGAAAAACAGAGAAAGAAGGAATCCTACTAAATTCTTTTTATGATACAGACATGGTGCTGATACCTAAACCAGGTAGGGTCAAAACAGAGAAAGAAAATTATAGACCAATTTTCCTAATGAACATTGATGCAAAAATCTTAAATAAAATATTAGCAAAGAAATTACAAGTTAACCTCAAGATAATATACCATGACCAAGTACAATTTATATCAGGAATGTAGGGCTAGTTCAATATTAGGAAAACCATTAACATTATTGACTATATCAATAATCAAACTAACAAAAATCATATTATTATCTCAATAGATGCAGAAAAAGCATTTGACAAAATCCAATACCCATTCCTATTAAAAACACTAGAGAGTATAGGAATAAATGGACTTTTCCTTAAAATCATCAGTAGCATCTATTTTAAAGCTATCAGCAAGCATCAGATGTAATGGGGACAAAATAGAACCCTTCCTGGTAAGATCAGGGTGAAACAAGGTGGCACACTATCACCATTACTATTCAATATTGCATTAGAAATATTAGTTTTGGCAATAAGAGAAAAAAAAGATCAAAGGAATTAGAGTAAATAATGAGGAAACCAAGTTATCATTCTTTGCAGATGATATGATAGTATACTCACAGAATCCTAGAGAATCAACTAAGAAACTACTAAAAACAATTGACAATTTTCAGGAGCTAGTCACTGGATTTTTTTTTTTTTTAATGACTATTTTGTTGTCTAGTTGTAGGATATCTGGGCAGTTTTCCTTGATGACTTTTTAAAAGATGTTATCCAGGATTTCTTTCTGATGATAGCTTTCAGGTTGACTAGGAATTCTTAAATTGTATTTCTTGGATCTATTTTCCATGTCAGTTGTCTTTACAATGAGATATTTTACATTTTTTTGCATTGTTTTTATTTGTTTGACTGATTCTTGATGTCTCATTAAGTTATTAGCTTAAACTTGCACAATTCAAATTTTTAATTCAGTTAGCTTTTGTACCTCCTTTCCCATATGTTCAACTTTTGAAGGAGTTATTTTCTCCAGTTGATTTTGTGCCTCCCTGTCCCCCTGACTCCCAATTTGGCCAACTCTTTTTTAAAGGAGTTGTTTTCTTTGGTGAATTTTTGTTCTTTTCCAAACTATTTACCCTCTTTTTTATATCCTCTTGAGTAACTCATTTCTTTTCCCAATTTTTCTTTTGCTTCTCTTATTTGATTTTTTAAAGCATTTTTTAATCTCTTACTTTTTGAGCTTGAGACTAATTCATATTCCTATTTGAGGCTTCACATGTAAGCATTTTGATATTGCTACCCTTTTCTGACCTTATGTTCTGATCTTCCATGTTGCCCACTGGTTGTTTGTTCGTTTTAATTTTAGTTTTGTTTTTTTTTTTTTTTTGAGGTCTACTCCTGGATTAAAGGAGGCTTATCCAAAGTTTATTCTGCTGGGGATCAGGCTTAGTTGTGCCTGTTGTTCCAGTGTTTTGAGGCTGGTAATTTACCTTCTGAAATTAACCTGGAGGCCTCTACCTGGGCTACAATGCCACTGGCCTGCTGATCTAAGACTGAAGGACTTTGGTTGCTTACCTATACTGTGGCTAAAAACCTTACCTATACTGTGGCTTGATTTTTACCAGATGTGTGCAGGTTTGTGTTCCTTTTACCCAAGTGAGACAGACCTTTACTGAAGTCCTTGTAAGTTATCTCACAATAGAAAAATCATTTCACTCTTTTTGTGAATTCTGTCACTCCAGAATCTGTTTACATACTTGATTTAATGTAGTTTCTAAAGGAAAATGGGGAGAATATAAGCAACTCTCTCTGCCATCTTGGCTCTACTCTCTTTCCCAATTTTTCTTCTGTTCTTATTTAAATTTTTACAATCATTTTTAAAAGTTCTTCTAGGAATTTATATGTCTAATGCAAATTTTTTAAATTACTTTTTATTTAATTGATCATTTATTTATTCAGTTTCATTTTGTACTCAAACATCTCAATGTCATTTTGAGGAGAGAGCTTAAAAATTTATTAAATAATTTATTATAAAAAATTTTTAATGTTATACTTATTTAATTTGGAATAGGATACCATCATTTGAGTTGATTCCTACCCTGCCAGAAATATTTTTCTTATGTGAATGTTGATTTCTTTTTATTTCATGTTCCTTTTAATTTATTGACAAAAATCTTTGGAGGAAATAATCCTAAGTAAAAAATATGTTACTTAGATAAAAAATGAAAAAAAAAAAAACAACTTCCTGACAGTGAGGAGGATGAAATAGTATAATCATAATAGAGGACTTTGTGGAAATCATTAAAGTCATGAATATGATGATGATGATGATGTATGCTTGTATGGTATAAGAGTACTTCTGAAGGGATAATACTAAATTAAAAAGTAGAAAGTATATTCAAATTCTAGCTGTACTAATTATGATTTGTGTGACTTTTTTAAAATAAATTTTCTAAATGCCAACTTGGCTTATTTACAAAATTGGAGTTCTAATACTTAACTTACATGTTTTATCAAATGACCAAGAGAAAAGTACTCCAGAAATGATTTTTAAAACTATAGAAATGGGATATTTTGTTTTAATTTAATTTTTTATTAATTTTTTCTCAAGATTTTTAGAAGTTTTTTATTTATGTAATGAACAAGTTATTTATATTTTTGAGTCCTATAGCATTGACTCTACCATAAGATCTAAATCTAGGAAAGCCCTTAGAGATTATACAGGATGTACTCTTTAGTTTTCAAATGAGAAAACAGATGTTTAAAAAATCTGTCCTTCCTAAGATCATCCAGGTTTTGAGGATTTAAACTCCATTTCCCTGAATATAAATTCATCACTATTTTTCTAATATATTTGATTACTATTCCAAGTATGGAGGAAAATCAGGGAAAATAAATTTTTATCACTATAATTATAATTTTTATTTTTGTATTAGATAACATTCAAGGGAAAAATGAGCTATGACCTATGTAATCTGTCAAATGAAATACACAGCACCTGACACTTAGATTTTTTAAAATGTTTATTGCTTCCCTTTTCTCCCTTCCTTCCTCTCTTGCTCTCTTCCCTTTTCCCTTCCTTTTTTCCTTTCTTTCTTCCTTTGTGGCAATTGTTCAATGGTCACATTAAAACACAGATTCATACTCTAAATATGCTTGCTTTTTTTTGTGTTACTCTTATATGTGTCCAATAAACTGACCATAAACCCATTGTGTTTGACCATTATTTTCTTGACATTTATGAAGATACCAGTAGAGCAGATAGTTTCTCAATTATCCCTCTTTTTTATTGTTATTTGGCTACTTTTTTGGTGATATTTTTCTTTGATGATATCTTTTACAGTACTCCTGTTTCAATTCCTTTTCAGTGTTTGGAAGCTTGCTGATATCCACCATGGGATGTCCTTAACTCACCTTCTTCAGATTGCAGTTAGTGTTTTATGACTCACAGCCAAACATCACCAGTAGGATAATGACATTAAAAAGATGGGAATTTGTTTCAAGGAGACACTTGGTGCCCTTACAAGAACTTTGTAATTTCCTTAAAGTGATTGAGATCATTTCTCTCCTCTTTTTTAATGCCAACCAATCATTCTTTCTTTCTCTTCTCTTTTCATGCTTCTCTGCAATCTCTTTTCATTCTTCCTATGCTTTCCTTTCTCTCTTTCCTCTCTTTCCCTCTCTTTTTCTCTCCTTTTTCTCCCTACTTTCTTCTTCCCTCTTTCCCCCCTTTTTTCTCCCTTCTTTCCCTATTCTTCCTTCTTCACCCCCTCCTCTATAGTGCTCTCTCTCTTCCTACCTTCCTCCCTTTCTTAGCCACTTATCACAAACTGAACAAGAGGAATTCTTCATAATTTTTTTCTTCCATTTTTTTGGATAGTGACTTAAAGAATACTTTATGAAAGTAGTCAGGTGGGAGTAAATGAAAATAAAAAAGAATTCTAAATAACTATGTTCTATCAAGATTCAAAACCACTTTAGAGACTCCACACATTAAAAAAAATGCTTTCAATGTGTATAATTGCATTGCAAAAGGCATGTTATAACCAAGCAGTGAATTAAAAAACTGTTTATAATAATTCAACAAGATTAATCTATACATTAAAATAATGAACTCATTATTGTATTTTAATTTCCCTGATTTAAATCATTCACTGAAATTAAGGTCACAATCCCCATGAAAAATAAGTAAAATACCCATAACTACCATTATTTTAAAGAAGAAGAGAGGGCACCATTAGAAGAACACATAATACATTTCCAAACAAGTAAGACAGTGACAAGATTATTTGTGAGTCAAGTAACCCAAAGGCATTTATCTTCTTCAAAAGGGATAGCACCAACTTTCTCATATCAATTTAAATAATGATTATATAAAATTAGTCTTTTTAGAAACAGGATTATCATATCTAAAACATGCAAGTTGTAGTTCTATACTTCTCCATCATTTAAGTGATGATCTTGCAGAGATTCAATTAGACAATCTGATAAAGGCTAAATAAATAATGTCAATAAATAAATAGACAATAAATAATGAGCTTGCTAATTTAAAATGTTAATTCTACAAATAAACCCTTAGCAAAGCACACATTGGTTTTCTAAACTTTTCTTTGAAATAGCTATAATTTGTATGACATGTTTGCCTCTTATTGCATCCACTGGCCATATATATCTATGAAGAAGCAGAGCTCCTACTATGCTGAGAATATCTATGCTCTTTCCCTGAGATGGTGATGAGTCACAGCCAAATTAGCAGGCTGATGGACAGATGACATCAGTATACATTTTCAGCTACTGACCAGTGGCTCACTGGATTGTGTATAGGTGTGGCACTGATAATAAGTTCTGTAACTTTTCTGAGCTGGGAAGAGTTTTGCAAAACACCACAGTACACTGCTCCAATAGCAGGTTAAAGTTTCTGCTTTAAGTTGAGAAGATGAAAGTGACCCTCCAACTTATAAATACACCTTCCCTCTATTTTCTGAGGAATCTGAAAGCCTTCATCATTACTCAGGTATTCCATGTGCCCCTGGAAGAGAGGAAAAACATAAACCAGTTTGGAGAAGGGAAGAAAACTAAGATCTGCCTCAAGATTACATGGAAATCTGGTGCTCACTTACAATTATCCCTTGCTAAAGACCAAGACATTCCCATCACCATCTCTGGAAAGCTGCAAAGCTGGAAATAATAATGAAGACTTAGAAGGATATTGTTGTGAGATTGTAGACACAACTTCAGCAATGGTTGCCATTCCCAAAGAATATTATTTCTTTGTTATTGACAAAAATAGCAAGAAACCACAAGCCTCAGAGCTCAAAACTGCAACCAAAGCCCAGATTCCTTGCCCCTGGGATTCCAGCAAGTGGATCAAGATTTCTGGCACCAAGGAAAGCACTGAGAAAGCCAAGCATGTAGTCCTGCTGATCTCAGATGTGCATGTGTGGAGAAGGTTTATGCAGAGGAGTTATTCTATCATTTCATCACAAAGCTCTAGAGCAAGATGGTGGGCAAGATCATGCAGGAAAAGGGCAAGGGTATCAACATCCCTCTGCCTAGTTGAGCCATACTAAGATCATCTTCACCAGAGAGAAGAAATAATTGGCACAGGTTATTACAAACATCAAGATATAGGAGGAAAAGAAAAAGAAAATCACAACCATTGCAATGGAGATAAGTAAGTGTCAGTATAAGAATATAATTGGGCTTGAAGACCAATCACTATAGAAGGTGCTGGAGATAACAAGAGTTTCCATCAAGATCCCATCACAAATAGCTGCTCAGAGACTATAATCCTGAGCAGTGAGTTAGGGTAGGTTCCAATGGAAGTCTTTATTAACGCCAGCAGTTTTACCATCTCTTCCCTCTCTGATTCATCTTGGTCTCACTGTTTCATCATAAGCAAAAAAGGAAAGAACTTGGCTAAAAATCACTCAGCAGATGCCAAAGATCCATATAGAATTTAGTGTTAGAAAGGATGAGATCACACAAAAAGACACACCAAGGATGTGAATATGGCTCAAAAACAGATCAAGCTTATATGGTCAAGTTATATGATCCCAACTTTCCAGATATTTGATTGGAAAGAATGGTGCCAACATAAATAGATTCAAAACTTACTGCAAGGTCTCCATGAGAATCTCTTCCAATAATGAAAACAAGCAAAATAAAATAATACAACAAAAAGTTGATCCAAATAAAGGGGAACACTCAAGGCACCTATTAGACCACAAAAGAGCTACTGGAACTTAAATTCCACATGGAAAATTAACATACCAAGGACCTAATAATTGAGCTGAAATTTCATTGAAAAATCATTGGGCAGAAAGGTGAAGAAATCCATAATATTTATGATAAATTTCCAGACATTATCATCAATTTTCCAATCCCAGGATCCCTCAAAAGGGATATTGTGCATCTCAGAGACCTCAAGAATGAGGCCTAAAAATGTGTAAAATACTTGCAGAAGATGGTGGCAAATCTATTTGAAAATAACTACTCCAATTTTCACATAGTTTCACAAGAGTGGTGTTTGAAAAAGAGGTGCAAACATCAAAAACACTCATAAGGAAATCCAGTAGAAACTAGTAATTCAGATGTCATCACAGACAATTGAGACAATTGTGAAGTTGATCAAATTCATATCCTTTTATGGAAAGAATTGACCAGCATTACTGAAGTAAAAGTGTCCATTCCTTCTAAACTTCATAACTCTCTAATTGGGATCAAAGGCTGCTTAATCTGTTCCATCATGGAAACATGATGGGGGTAGGAGGTGGTACGGATTCACTTTCTTCCTTAAATCTTGGGCACTGATGCTGTGGTCATTATTGGCTCTGTCCCAGAAGCAGAGAAAGCCAAAATACAAATGTAAAACTTGGCAGAAGAAAAGCAAATCAAGAGTTACATTGTGGACTTCTGTGAAACCAGAGTACCACAAATTACTGATTGGAAAAGGAAGTGGGACCATATGAAAGGTGCACAAATACACTAGAGCCCAAATAATTTCCCCTAAGTCAAAGATAAGGATCAAGAACTGATGATGGTCTTTGGGAAAGAGGAGACTGTCTGAGATGCTTAGAAGGACCTGGATATTCTCATAAAAGCCTGGATAACATGGTAGCGTACTTCATGCTGGTAGACTCTTGGTATCACTACCATTTTGTCATCCAAAGAGGCCAGGTCTCTTATATTACGTAGAAACAGCAAAGAAATACATTCAGGAAATCTCCAAGTGACAAGAAGTACCATCACTCCATCACAGGCCCCAAAGTTTCCCAAATCTAGATAGAAGCTCACTGTGACTATCATGTCCAGATACAATTTTCTGACAGAGAGAAGAACCTAGCTCCCATTGCTGAGCCAACTGCTCAAGAAAATCAGGAATAAATTTCAGAGGGGAAGTATACTAAAGAAACTGACCCTACTTCTCCAAGAAAGTATGACATCATCATAATTTTTGATAGAAAATAGAAATGTGAGGCTGCTAAAAAAAGCTCTTGAAGCTCTGGTTTCTGTTACTTTGAGGCAGAAGTGCCCTTTGATCTCTATCACTATATCATTATATAAAAGGAAGATGGGTGAAGGTGAGGTAAATATCTAAGTCCCAACATTTTTTTTTCAAATCATCTTTCATTTATTTATTTAGTTAGTTATTTTCATTAAAGCTTTTTATTTGTATAACATATGTATGGGTAGTTCCCCAGCATTGATTTTTACAAAGCTCTCCATTACAACTTTTACCCCTAGTCCTCTCCTCTCCCCTAGATGGCAGGAAGTCCACTACATGTTAATAATGTAATAATAGTTGACAAGTTGTGCAAGAAAAATCCTATCTACAAGAAAAAAAAAAGAAAACTAGAGAAAGGCAACACAATGCAAGCAAACCAATAGAGATCATGAAAATGTTACGTTGTGGTCCATATTTCATATCCCTCTCTCTGGGTGTATATGGTTTTCTTCAGTGAACAACTGGAACTGGTTTGAGACAATTCTTTGTTGCAGAGAGCCATGGACCTCAGAATTGATCGTCATATAGTATTGTTGTTGCCATGTATAATGATCTCCTGGTTCTGCTCATTTCACTCAGCATCAGTTCATGCAAGTCTCTCCAGGCCTCTCTGAAATCATCCTGCTGGTCGTTTCTTACAGAGCAATAATATTCCATAACATTCATATACCAAAATTTATTCAGCCATTCTCCAATTGATGGGCATCCATTCAGTTTCCAGTTTCTAGCCACTACAAAAAGGGCTGCCACAAACATTCTTGCACATGTGGGTCCCTTTCCCTCCTCTAAGATCTCTTTGGGATATAAGCCCAATAGAAACACTGCTGGGTCAAAGGGTATGCACAGTTTGATAACTTTTTGAGCATAGCTCCAAATTGTTCTCCAGAATGGTTGGATCCATTCACAGTTCCACCAACAATGTATTAGTGTCCCAGTTTTCCCACATCCCCTCCAACATTCATCGTTATCTTTTCCTGTCATTTTAGCCAATCTGACAGGTGTGTAGTGGTACCTCAGAGTTGTCCTAATTTGCATTTCTCTGATCAATAGTGATTTGGAGCAACTTTTCATATGACTAGAGATGGTTTTAATTTCATCATCTGAAAATTGTCTGTTCATATCCCTTGACCACTTACCTATTGAAGAGTGGCTTCAATTCTTATATATATATGAGACAATTCTCTATATATTTTAGAAATGAGGCCTTTATCAGAACCATTAAATGTAAAGATGATTTCCCAGTTTGATGCTTCCCTCCTAATCTTGTCTGCATTAGTTTTATTTGTACAGAAACTTTTTAACTTGATATAATCAAAATTATCCATCTGGTGTTCAATTAGGAGCTCCAGATCTTCTTTGGGAATTCCCAACATTTCAATTGAAATCTGACAACATTTTCATAAATGATTTCATTACTGAGTAAAGAGTGGCTTCTTGGAGTGAGGGAACTACAAGGCAAGGAGGAGGACTAATCTTTGAGAAGCTTTAGGCTGAAGGTCACCCTACATTCCAAATATTAAACTAAAATTATTGGGAGAAAGGGGGTAGTAATCACCCAAATCCATAAGGAACACAAAATGAACATATAGTTTCCTGAGAAGGCTGATGAAAACCAGGCATGGGACCAAACTGCTATCATAGGATATGAAAAGAATACAGAAGCTACTCATAATGCAATCATGAAAATTGTCAAAGAACTAGAGCATATGTTCATGAAGTCTGTCTCCCTGGATCACCACATCCAAAACCACATCATTGGAGCCCAGGGAGACATGAGTTCATAGTAGAGATCCATTTCTTTTCGAGCAGATCCCCAAACCTAACTGTATGTGTGACTCTGACTGGATTTCCTGATAATGTGGAGGAAGCCATTCATCATGTGATCAATGTGAAGAAGGAATATCTTACTTATGGGTGGACATGAAAGCTCTTCAAAGAGCTATCTAAAGGCTTTGTGGTGAGGGATAACCCTTAGGCAAGAGCTGCAACTCTAAGGATTTTTCAAACTTTGTGGCTCAGGTAGTCCCCAACACTGCCTTGGGACTCCAAATGATAATTATCAGAATGGAGAAATCTCCCCAGGTGTCAATGTGAAACTACTATTCCACTGAATACTATGTCTTAATGTGATCCTGTGGCTGGATTCTATATAAAAGGTGTAGATCCTTCCTGCCCCCACCCACCCTCATTCTCACACACATGGAAGAGGTCTTCCAGTAAAACCCACAGGGCTGGTGCTGTGTGCTGGCCTTAATGGCTCATACTTATTTAGCATCCAGTTTGCATTCAGGACCTATGCCTTGTTGTCTCCATTCTGGGACAGGTTTTCCATTGTTTTAAACAATAAAACACAAGGGAAATTATTCATAGTAAAATAATTTAGAGTTCCTTAAGCTTGGTATTCTACTCAGCATATCATTAATCTCTCTAACTTTCTTTATGAAGTCTCCCCAGCTATGTTGAGGAGCTTACTTCCTATGTCATGACTTCAAAATGAATTTCCTTGTCTTTAAAAAAGTGAAAATGTTTTTCCTTCTTTCCCCAGGCATTCCACTTATGGATTCATTTTGTTTTGTTTTGTTTTTCATCCTTGATTTTCTTTTCTTTTTTCCATTTTATTGTTTTCTTACTTTTTTTTGGTTATACATGGTTAAAATACACATTTCTCTATGAAGCATATTGGGAGAGAAAAAGTAGAACAAAAAGGAAAAAAACATGAGAGGAAAAAACAAATGAACCCAGACCTTCCTTTCATAGAGAACAAACCCCTTTCTGCTATCTGCTTAAAAGGCCACTTAGCTCAGGACATAAAATAGGGAGAGAAAATCAGACTTTGATTCAAGGGAAAAGAGGCTAGCAGTAATGGTTCTAGCAAGGCACCAGGGATGAATATCTGCTCAGTTATTCTAGCATAGTCCCTGCTAAGGGTCTACCTAGCTGGGACTGGTCCAAGACCACCTAGACTCCACAGATATACTACTAAAACAACAGCTTCTTAGGGATAGAAAATACATAAAGCAAAACAAATCCAGAAAACCAGTTCATGCTCCCTTTTCCTTTGTTCTTCCCTTCCAAAGTCGGCCCATTTCAATGATAGTATTAATCCAGAATAAACCTTGCTTTCTGGACAGTATGTATGCTAGAAGAAACAACATAGGGAGCAAGAAAAAAATTGGAGGGAAAGAGGGAGAGATAGATAGGCCCTTCCTCTCTTCCACGAGGAGGGGGGAAGAGTTTGGACAGCCTGGAATAAGAATGGCTTGATTCTTTCTCTCACTTCCCTCATCCCTTCATCCAATGCCTGTACCTCTACCCCCCAAAAAAATCAATACAGAAACAATCAGTTGCCTTCTTTCTACCTCAAAAGCCAGTAGTGGGCTCCTGTACCTGGTTTCTAATTTAGATTCTAAGTTTGTAATTCTTTTTATAGGCCATGGCATTTAAGATTGAAGGCTCCATTCTCTACATTAGGAGATAAATGACTTTTTCCCTCCATTCCTTGAGCATTTGTGACCTCTCTAGGGGCCTTTTTGGTGGTGAGCATGCTTAACAGTCTGTAAAAGGCAATTTGTCCCAGAGGCCTGTGTCTGAGTCCAGTCATGGATCCTAGGGATGAACTTATCATCATGGGTAGCTGGGTGGAAGAAGCAGAGTGGGGCAAAAATATTTCTTAGGACCTTTTTCAGGTTGGGTAATGAATTTATTAATTAGCTCATGTTGGACCAGAAGTAGACAGAATGGTTAACACAAGGAATGAGTACTGAGATCTCTTGCTCTAGAGAGAAAGTCTTTCTTCAACAGTTCCATTGCCCATTTTTCTCTGGGTGTCTGGTGACTGTCTGTTCTCTGTATTCTAACTACCACACCTCCACAGAGAGAGCAGCTGTCCTGCACCTTCTTTGACAAACCTTCTTTTTAGTAGATCTGCTCTTCTAGTGAAACAGAGCTTTGTCACGGAATCTCATTTCTTGTCTTTGTTTAAGGGGAGGGGCCTAGGAAGGTCCTTTCCATCCCCTGCCTCTAAATTCCAGGGCCTGCTGTTCCCATCCCAGATACTAAGAGTCCTGGAAGAGCTAATTTGCTTCACTAACAAGCTCCTCTCCCCCGAAAACATCTGCTGGGACAAGGTCTTAACTTTGATCTATTTTCAGCTCCTTACTGAAACATTTGTGATGTTTGCCAGAAGGTTGTTTAGTCATCCCCATTTCCCTAGATTCCTACCAAGAGTTTGATAACAGCCCTTAGTCTGGAGTTGCCCTGGCAAAGTTCCCTATTGATTAGAACCCATTTTAAGAATGTTTATTGGTAAGAATGGGGAAGAAAGGAATAAATGAAATATGGGAAAATAAAGTTGAACTTTTTTTAAGGGGAAGACACACTTAGATTGTTCAAAATATGTTACCTTCATATCTTTAATGTATCTGTAAGGTGGAGAGTTGGGAAGGGATGTCTGTTACCCCTATTTCCCACTATTCTTCTATTTACAAGTGTTTCAAAATCTTTCTTGTTGATTGCCCTTCCTCTCAATCCTCTGAAGAGGAAATGCTTGGCACCACGTGGAAATATAAATTTATTTTGCTGAAAGATATTATGCCTTGTCATTATCCATTGTCTACAATCATTAGCCCCTCCTCTTCAAGTAAATTAAATACAAAATTTTGCACATCTCCATTAATTGCTAAATGTGTTAGATACAAGTTAGATTTCTAGCAGCATATTTCTATGCCCCTTACAAGTTACTTAGACTCACCCTTTCTTTTCCCTACCTTATCCTTTTAATAATAAAAGTTATAAAATGATAGTACTTAAGACTTTGCTTACTGCACATGAGGAGCAGTGAGAAGACATTCTGGGAAGGAGAAGGTCCTTGTCTATCCCATTTCTCAATTTTTAATGTCTTCTGTATTCTATGTTTCCATAGCAATGATCCCTTGGCCTTAACTTTGGAATCTGGAGATTATATGCAAACGTGTAAAAAGACTCATGAATATGGATGACACTGTAATTTTTATAAACTACAATAAAACCTGAAACATGTAAAAAAAAGACATAGATTTTACTCTGTTTATCACTAGAGAACACAGATCATGCTGATGTCAATCATGGCTCATATTTTTTGGACAATTTATGGTTTACAAAATGCTTTCCTCAAACCTATGATTTCATCAGTCTGAGCAACCCCCATTGTGAAAAGTGCTTACTCCCATTGATGCAGAACAATATCTTTCTGTAACATAAATCTATAGTTTCATATGTCACAAAGAACTTAAATGATTTATTCTTGTTCACCTAGATAGCATATGCTAGAGCAAGAAAAGATCAAGGAAAGTGAAGATGAAAGAAAAGAAGGGAAAAGAAGGAGAAAGAGTAGCCTATGGGGTCTACTATGTTCCAGGCACTACATCCTCACAACAGCACTGCAAAGTAAGCGCTATTTTCATTACCATTTTATGGGCAAGAAAACTGAGATAAACATCTAATAAATGTCTGAGGTCAAATTTTAATTTAGGTCTTCCTGACTTCAGGTCTAGTAATTTTTCCATTATGGTAGTGGTAGAAGAGAGTTGAATCTTAAAAGATGGTTAGATATTGTGTAGGTGAAAGAAGATTATTGAAGTCTGGATGATAAACCTAGATGATAAAGAAATGACATTAAGAAATTGCTGCCCTAGATTAGCTCAACTACTTGCTTCAGAAAGGCGTTAGTCTCACTTACCTGAGAAAGTTGCCTGACCTATAACTAGGGAATAATTTGTGAATGAAAAGAGTCTGAATCCATATGCATGAAATAACTTAAAAATCTGTCTTCAAGGTATCTTAACCAATTTGTGTATTGCTTTAAATTGCTACCCTAAGTAATTCTAGCAGCATCAACTCCCAATATGGAAGTACCAAGGTCTTGTTAAATAATACCCTCATAACTTGAAGCAATTAATATCATTTTCCAAGTTTCCTGTCCCAAGACAAGATAATAATTTGTGCACTAGGAAAATCTACCTTAAATCAAATTTCTTTAGATTTTAACTTTAGTAAAAATGACAGTCAAATCCACTGTTTTAAATAACTCTTTAACATACTATATTTAGAATATCTTCTCTTGAAATATGTAATTGTTTGGGAATTCAAATTTTGAAAGCCAGACTTTCAATAAACTAAATAGAATTTATTCATTAAAGAATGTAGGAGTGGAATTGAAGACAAAATAATCCTGAGTTTGAATTGTTTTTGGACACTAGCTTTATGACTAAGGCCAGGTTGATTAACCTATATGAAGGTTAATTTTCTCTCCAAAATAAAGAGATGATAATCTGAAGACCAAAAGTTTTTTTTAATTTATTAATACTTTTTATTTGCAAAACATATGTATGGATAATTCCTAAACATTAACCCTTACAAAGCTTTCTGTTACAAATTTTCCCCCCTACTCCCCACCTTTCCCCTAGATGGCAGGATATCCACTACGTGACAATTATGTTAGAATGCTTAAGAAATCGAATATATGTATAGTTATTGCATCATTTTTTTGTGCAGGAGAAATCTTATCTTCAAGAAAGAATAATCCGATAAAGGAAATACAATGCAAGCAAACCTCAATAGAGAACATGAAAATGTTATGTTGTGGTCCACATTTCACATCCCTCTCTCTGGGTGTATATGGCTCTCTTCACCAAACAATTGGAACTGGTTTGAAGCATTTCATTGTTGAAGAGAGTCATGCCCATTAGAACTGATTGTCATATAGTATTGTTGTTGCCGTGAATAATGATCTCCTGGTTCTGTTCACTTCACTGAGCATCAGTTCATGAAAGTCTCTCCATGCCTCTCTGAAATTGTCCTGCTGGTCATTTCTTACAGAGCAATAATATTCCATAACATTCATATACCATAATTTATTCAGCCACTCTCCAATTGATGGGCATCCATTCAGTTACCAGTTTCTAGCCACTACAAAAAGAGCTGCCACAAACATTCTTGCACATGTGGGGCCTTTCCTTCTTTTATGATTTCTTTGGGATATAAGCCCAATAGAAACACTGCTGGGTCAAAGGGTATGCACAGTTTGATAACTTTTTGAGCATAGCTCCAAATTGCTCACCAGAATGGTTGGATCCGTTCATAGTTCCACCAACAATGCATCAGTGTCCCAGTCTTCCCACATCCCCTCCAACATTCATCTTTATCTTTTCCTGTCATTTTAGCCAATCTGACAGGTGTGTAGTGGTACCTCAGAGTTGTCTTAATTTGCATTTCTCTGATCAATAGTAATTTGGAGCACCTTTTCATAAAGACCAAAAGTTTTGTAGACATTAAAATACCAAATAGATGTTGTTACATTATTATTATTGTTATATTGAATTAGAATAATAAAAAAGTTCTTGAAAAAATAATGATAATTTACAAGACTTTAGAAATGTCTGGTCTAACAAATTTATAGAAAAAAAGATACTCAAAGTTTAATAGATCAAAATTTATGAAGAATGCATTTAAACCATTCACAAAATCATTCTTTGTATATGCTAAAATATTATTCAATTCTTATGTAATCACAAAATAGAATTATAGAGGCTCAGATTTAGGTGGAATCTCTCTGCCCAGGTATAATATGCCTAAATTTGAAAATAGGCCCTTCTACAATAATCTTGGAAAGTGGTCATCCAAATTGAATTTGAAAGTTTCTAGTAAGTGAGAGCTCACCATTTTCTGAATTTGTATACCTTTTAGGGAATTGCTAATTCTTTCAAAAAGTTTTTTTTTTCTATATCACAAACCTGCCTCTATGAAACCTCCTATCATTTTTACCTCCTTTACTACTTTCTGGGTTCAAACATACTAAAAAGAATCTTTCTTCCACATGATAACCCTTGTCATTATTATGCTGGATGTATCTAGAATTATTTTTTCCAAAATATAGTGCCCAGAACTGAACACAGCGCTCAACATAATACATCACCCCAGAGTGATCAACAAGAGTATTTTCTTCATTATTTAGAACCTTTGTTTTCTTGAGACAGTCTTAGATAATATAATTTTTTTTTCTTTTTGAAGAGCTCTCATGTCACACATTTGAAAAAGTGAGTACTTAATATGTAATTACTATTTCATCTGCTGTTGTAAAAGATTATTAGTCATTCAAGTTTTATTTAGTAGAATCAAATCAAATCATCAAATCCTTCAATTTATATATCATTAAATAGTTTTGAAATTATCATTGGTTATAATAGTGATAAAATCATGGAATATTATCTAGTTTAAATTTTAGCCAAATTCAGAATTCTACTCTGCAATAACATCGACAGATCTTCATTCAGATTTAATTTAAGCAATTCTGCTAAAACAGAGTTCACTATGATACAAAGAAGGTCATTCCATAATGGCCTCTCTCTCATTGTGATTCTCATTTGTAGCAAGTTCTTCCTGATTTAGAACTAAATTCTGCCTCTTTATGACTTCTATGTGTTTGCCCTAATTCTGCCATGTGGAATCACATCGGATAATTTGAATCACTTTTGCAAGAGAATGATTCAAATATATAAAGACAGCAATAATGGTCTCTATGTGAGTAGATCATGGAGGAAGCACTAAAAAAGAGCACAGATCCTCAAAAGATCATGTCAGAAAGTTATTTTGGACTTACAAACTCAAAATTTATAAATTAATAAATGAAAATCATTCATAAAACACTATAGTTTACAATATTATTGAATGTTTAAACACAAATTAGAAGATGCTTACAGAAGCTCAGATTTAAAAGGAATCTCTCTGCCCAGTTATAGTCATACCTATTTTTGAAAATTAGTCCTTTCTATGATGACTTTGGCAATTGGTCATCCAAGATATGCTGTTCCCCAGCCTTTTATTAAAACAGGATTGCTCAGGCAGCACCTGTGGGTGTATGATTGGATGCAAATCCCTATTTAGGATACAGATTTCTGAGTTTCTAACCTTAGATTTTATTGTTGTTACTAGAGAGATTCACAAGGGGAAGTAAGGAAACTTAGAGGCAGTTAATCCATGCATAGCCCAAACTTTGATTCCTGTTACAAGATCCACCTGCTAATGGCTGCAGGAGATCTAATTCTGACCAGCAGGATAGATCATGTCATGTGAGAGGATGATAATGATGCAAGGAGATTAAAAGTCAGTTGCAGTGAAAATCTCTGAACCTCTCTTTATTCCATTTCCAATACAGAATATATAAAAGTTTTCTTTCACAAGCAACATCTGCATCACCAAATTTGTTTAGTGACCTCCAGACAGATATCTCTGACTTCTCTGGGTCATGTGATTTTTCCTTGAGCCTGTCAGCTATGCACAGAGAGTAAGGTAGCAGTAAATGCAGGTTTGTAACTCCTTAACTCTGTATAACAAAACATTCCATACAAACCTCTAGTATGCTGTGATTCACACCTGGAGGTGGAGTTCAGAGAACCAGCCCTCTCCTTAAAGGTGTAGTCCCCTTGAAGCTTTTATAGCTTTCTTGGTTCCACACTTAAGTCCTCATCATATTCCTTTACTTATCATAAGGTCATCATGATTAGGAAAGCTGGGTAACCTTGTGAACATGGTTTTGAAAAATATTCCTAAACTGTTTGTACATAGATGAACCTTGTATTCATAGTCCAAAAGAAAGTGATTAAACAGGGATCATATTGGTTAATAAGAACTTCTTAATTCAAAGGTAAACCAATCAGTAGTCAAATACAAAGTCACCTTTGTTAGCCAACATTACAGTCTTCTGTCACTCTTGCTTCTCCTTTTTATCTGATGAATATTTCTTTGACTGCTTTTTAGTTTCTTCATCAAGTTCATTTTCATTAATATTGGGAGTATTCTATTTATCAATTCTCTTTTATTCTTCCTTTATACTATTTTACTTGATTTCATTGATTTCTGTGGTTTCCATTGTCATCTACAAAGAGATGACTTGGTGTTCTACATATCTAGTTTTTATTTCCTGTTTAACATCTTCAAAAACTTGTTAAACATCTGCAAATAAATGCTCTGTAAACATTTTAAACTCGAAATGTCTCAAACTAGACTCATTGTGTTTCCCTCCAAACTCCTCTTTCTTCCTAACTTCCATATTACTATCAAAGGTATCACCATTATCCTAGTCACCCAGTGTTCAACCTAGATTCTGTCCTTACTTCCTCACTATCATCTTCCATATCAAATCATTTTTGAAATCTTGTCTATTTTGCCTTTATAGCATGTCTTGCATATGTCCTCTATCTTCTCTGACATTATGTTCACCCTGATGTAAATCCTTATCACCTCATGTTTGGGCTATAATAGTAATCTACTAATTGATCTGCAATCTCAAGTTTCTCTCTACTCTGATCCATCCACCATTTAGCTGTCACATAGATATTATTAAAGACCATGTCTGACCCTATCCTTCATCTGCTCAATAAACTTCAGTGGCTCTTTCACCTTTAAAATCACCTTCTTAAAGTCTATTTTAAGCTGGCCCCTCCCCACTTTTCTAGGCTTTTTACACTTTAGTCCTCCTCAAGTGCCATACAATCTAATAACATTAGTTTCCTTTCTGTCCCTTCAACAAGATATTCCATCTCCTGATTCCCGTCCCCCAATCCTGGAATATGCTCCTTTCTTTTTTCCACTTTCTATCTTCCCTGCCTTTTTCCCAACTCAGCTAAAAACTTACCATCTTTGACAAAGTTTTCTTCATCCCCCTTTGATATTATATCCAATTATTCTTTACATACATGGGTATATAGTTTTTTGCATATTTTCTTTAGACTCTGAGTTACTTGAGAGCAAGAACTACTGTCCCCCCACCTTTTTGTAGCATCTTCAGCACCTAGCACTGAAGCTGACACATAATAGGCAACTGTTAAATGCTCATTTTTGATTGACAAAAAAATTGAGAAATACTAGAAGTTGTCTAATTTTACTTTGCAACCATTCTATTCATTTTCAGACCTACTTTGAATTTTAAAACTTAAAGAAAAAAAAGGCAGGAATTTTATTACCTCTCACAATAACAAGAATGGGGTCTGTACTCAAGGCAAATAATACCACTTAATGCAGAGTATCATACTTTTGTGGAAAACAGAAGCAAAGCTGGAAAACCACCATATAAATCATCTAGTCAAGTCTCCTCATTTTGCTGGTACAGAAACTAGATTAAAAAGAGGTGATATGACTTAGTCAAGATTATATAATACAGAACAGACTCAGAATATGAACCCAGGTCTTCCTACTGCCAATCTGTAATTCTTTATGTGACACCCCACTTCACTACCTTTTAAGGCTCTTTAAGCCATTTCTCTTCCAAGATTAAACAATGATTTTTTTTTTTCATTTAAAATTCAATCACTATTTGCTATCTAGAGGAGGTATTAGGGGGAAGGGAGGGAAAAAATTTGAAGCACAAAGTTTTGCAAGGGTGAATGCTGAAAACTATCTTTTGAAAATAAAAAAGCTATTATTAAAAATGAAATTACAAAAAAGAAAAGAAAGTTCAATCAATTCTGTCACAAATATAATTAAGGAAAGTTTGTTTTTGCTGCTGTTATTGTTATTTTCTGTCAGAGAAGAATCAAAGTCCAGATAGAATATTGTCATGAGCCATTCCAATCCTAAATTAGCCATTTCTCATATTGTTTTTGCCATTAGATTAAAATAATCTATAACTGCTCCCATTGCTCAGAAAATTTTACATTTAAGTACTCCACTGAGCTATAAAAATACAAATGTCTAAGTTAGCACCACATAAAAAGATAGAATAAACCCACTAATCCTTCTGTCACTTAACCTTTACATACACTTTTTAAAGCCAGAGATTCTAGGCATATTGAATACACAGTCGAATCCACTCAGATTGAATTTACAATTGCTATCTCACTTTCAAGAATTCAAGGTAATAGCAGCCACAAAATCAGCAGGACATCATATCATACTCCCAGGCAAAGAGCAAATCATGGCACAAGCCAGGTAGTGGAGAACAAGAAGAAAAAATGTTTTGTTGTTGTTGTTGTTGTTTTGCTTTTGTTTTTGCTACAGGGAGAATTAATTTGCTGAAACTATAATTTTCATACTGAGTTGCATACTGTGATTCTTTGATAATCTTTTCTGTTGTTGTTTCAATTTTTTTTTAAAACAATAATCAAAGAACATCCCTACAAGGTCAGTTTTTGTTTTTTGTCACTGAAAAGAATTGAGGCATTTGATTAGGGAGTATATAGTCTATTATTCTTTTGAAAGAGGTAGGGTGTGTGTATATGTGTGTATATATAATTTTTAAATGAAATTACAAGATAAAGGAAAGTGTAGGGAATTGTGCTCATTAAGCTCCAAAGGTCCCTGTAATTAAACCAAATCAAGGTTAACATCTACAAATGACACAGGAGCTCATTGTACTGTATTTACTGGCTCTGTGATGGAGAGCAAGTTACTGAATCTCTTTCAGCCTCAGTTTCCACACCTGAAAATGGGGATAATAATATTATTGTAACATTTATCTGACAGGGTTTTTTTTTTTTCAGAATCAGATGAGATACAAATTTTTAGAATGTGAATTGCAGCCCCAAAGAAATCTGTACTGTACATAGCTGGCAATCACACACCTTCTACTTGAAGTCATTTAAAGTAGGGGAATGCATCACTTCTCCTGAAAGCCCATTTCACTTTAGTGTAGTTCTATTTTTAAGAAAAGTTTTCCAGGTAGCAAGTCCAAATTGGCCACTATGAAATTTTAAACTATTGTTACTGCCTGTGCAATTCTGCCTGCTCATGCCAAGCAGAGTAAGTGTATTTCCTTTTCCTACATCCTCCAAATACTTAGCACAGCTTTCATGTTTTTCCCTTCTCCAGTCTTCTTCTCTCAGTGATAAACATCCTTAATTTCTTCAACTGATAACTAGGTGATAAATTTTATTACTAATATTATTACTATTCTGACATTAATTCTTTCTTTAAAAAAAAATCCCTCCTTGAAATCTGCCTTTTTCTCTCCCATTTTATTGATACTGTACTCAGCAAATAATAATTACCTTTCTGAAAAATTCAGTGTCCTTTTCTCTAGCCTCCAAATAGTATTTGCTGTTGCCATTTCTACTGAACACAAACATTTATAAAACACAAGTAATGAAAAGGACCTAGACTATATTCTGAATTTTTCCCCTTAATATTCTCTAATTCCTTGAATTACTTGTATGCTCTCCTCATTTTTTTCCTGTCACTAAAATCATAATGGTTAGCCCATGATAGTTAGCAAAGGATTTTACATTGTGATATAGGTGCTGTTTTTCATTTTACAGATGAAAAAACTGAGGGTTAGGGAATTTAATACTTTTTTCATGGAAATTTTGAGGAATTAGATCTGTGATTTCATGGGTTTTAGGGGAAAAGGTCAAATGCTAGGACAAATCTCTGAGTCTTCTCAAACCAGATTAAATGTAATTGAGAAATATTTAACAAAATAAACAAAGATATAACAAATAATTTTAATAAATCACTATATAGCCCACAGGATTAGTAGTACCTATTTCTACTTAAGTTTTACACCACTCCTTTAAAGAATTCCAAAGCTTCTTAGAACTGCTTTGAAATTTTACAATTTTGGGCATTTTTAACTTCCCCACATATAGTTATTTTGATTGCAGTGAGTTAAGTTCAAGTTAAGTTTCAGTAAATGAGAAGACAGAAGGGTACAATTTCCCAAATATAGAGGATATATTTTCATATCTTTTCTAGGATATTGACATAATTTATCTTGGCCTTGCCATCGCTCTCCTTTGCTGTTTCCTCTTCTCCAAAGTTCCAGTTTTAGCTCTCCCCATGTCTCTCTTTATTGGCTATTATCAGGAATACTATTGCCAATGGTCTTAAGTTCTTAAAATCTTACAAGCAAAGGCCAGGTCCCCACAGGTGGTAGCCAAGGCTACAAAGTTAGATGAACTTTGGGAGTTTCTAAGATTTGTGATTGATGTGTCCCATCTTCCAATCTCTCCTGGAATTTCTCTCAGGAGGCTCTACATGAAACCTTTACTGAAGAACTCACTTCCTAGGAAAACCTTTCTTGCTTCAAAAAATAGGAGCAAACAGTTTTCAAACAGAAAAGTAGAAATGATTACTGCAGGAAGAACTAAGTAATGCTGAAACATTCTGAAAAGCAATGTAACATCATGAAGGAAGGATTCCTAATATTTTTATGCCCATAGATCCAACAAAATACACATATGTATACATAAGTTCATTGCTGCATGCATCTTTTGATGAAAACAAAACACATGCCCAATTATTAGGGAATGACAGATCAAATTATTGTTTGCAAATGTAATAGAATATGACTACCCTATAATGAATAAGAAGTATGGAGAATTCAGGGAAAAAAAAAACAAATATAAAGTGATGAGTAGTAATGAAGAAAGCTGAACCAAAAGAACAATGTATACAGTGACAATAAAAGCATAAATAAAGTCAATATGGAGGCTGGGTCAAACACAGTAGTCAGTGATGGTGCCCATCAATGGGAATTAAAGGGTATATTCTTCCTCTCTGCTAACAAACAATTCATAAGGAATTGGGTCATGTTTCATGTGAGTGTGTGTCTGTGTCTATGCAAATGTTGACAAAGGTCTATTGTGTCATAAACTAATAAAAATATTTTATTTTTTGTCACATTCTATTTTAGAAATATATGCTTTATTTTAATACTTTTTAAACTTAGAGTTCCAAAGTCTTTTTCCCTCTAGTCACTCCCCTGCTGATTTAGAAGGAAGCATTATGATATCAATTAGACATGAGAAGTCAGACAAAACATTTTCCTACATTAACCACATTGAAAAAAAATGAGTAAAAAACATGCTTAAAACTAGCTGTGCCAGATCTAAAACTATATTATAAAGCAGCAATCATCAAAACCATTTGGTTCTGGCTAAGAAATAGAGTACTCAATCAGTGGAATAGGATAGGATCACAGGACAAACTGGTCAATAACTATAGCAATCTAGTTTTTGACAAACTCAAAGACCCCAACTTTTGGTATAAGAAGTCACTATTTGACAAAAACTGGGAAAATTGGAAACTAGTATGGAAGAAATTAGGGCTTGATCCATACCAAACCCACATACCAATATAAGATCTAAATGGGTTCATGATTTAGACATAAAGAATGACATTATAAATAAATTAGAGGAACATAGGATAATTTACCTCTTGGATCTGTGGAGAAGGAAAGAATTTGTGTTCAAAGAAGAACTGAAACTTTTAATTGAACAACAGATAGATAATTTTATTATATTAAGTTAAAAAGTTTTGTACAAACAAAACAAATGCAGACAAGATTAGGAAGGAAGCAATAAATTGGGAGATCATTTTTACATTTAAGAATTCTGATAACGACCTAATTTCTAAAATATATAGAGAATTGATTCAAATTCACAAGAATTCAATCCACTCTCCAATAAACAAATGGTCAATGGATATAAACAGACAATTTTCAGATGAAGAAATTAAAACTATTTCTAGTCATATGAAAAGGTGCTCCAAATCATTATTGATTAGAGAAATGCAAATTAAGACTACTCTGAAATACTACCATATACCTCTCAGATTAGCTAAGCTGACTGGAAAAGATATTGACAAATAGGGGCAGCTAGGTGACACAGAGGGTAGAGTACCAGCCCTGAAGTCAGGAGGACCTGAGTTCAATTCTGATCTCAGACACTTAACATTCCCTAGCTGTGTGACCCTGGGCAAGTCACTTAACCTCAGTTGCCTCAGCAAAAAAGAAAATGACAAATGTTGGAGGGGATGTGGGAAAACTGGGACACTGATACATTGTTGGTGGAACTGTGAATGGATCAAACCATTCCGGAGAGCAATTTGGAACTATGCTCAAAAAGTTATCAAACTGTGCATAGCTTTTGACTCAGCAATGTTTCTATTGGGTCTATATCCCAAAGAGATCTTAAAGGAAGGAAAGGGACCCACATGTGCAAAAATGTTTGTGGCAGCCCTTTTTGTAGTGTCTAGAAACTGGAAAATGAATGTATGCCCATCAGTTAGTGAATGGCTGAATAAACTATGGTATATGCATGTTATAGAATATTATTGCTGTGTAAGAAATGGTCTGCAGGATGATTTCAGAGAGGCCTGGAGAGACTTACATGAACTGATGCTAAGTGAAATGAGCAGAACCAGATAAATATACACAGCAACAAGATTATATGAAGATCAATTCTGATGGATATGGTTCTCTTCAACAATGAAATGTTTCAAACTAGTTCCAATTGTTTAGTGATGAAGAAAGCCATATACACCCAGGGAGAGGCCTGTGGGATCTGAGTATGGACCACAACATAACATTTTTATAGTTTCTGTTGATGTTTGCTTGTGGTTTGTTTTCCTTCTCGGTTTTTTTTTTCCTTGTAGATCCGATTTTTCTTGTACAGCAAGATAACTGTATAAATATTGATACATATATTCAATTTGTAATACATTTTTACACAATTAACATGTATTAGACTACCTGCCATCTAGGGGAGGGTGTGGGGGAAGAAGAGAAAAATTTGGAACAGAAGGCTTTGCAAGGGTCAATGTTGAAAAATTACCCATGGATATGTTTTGCAAATAAAAAGCTTTTAAAAATGCTTCAATCTGCACTCCAATTGGATCTCTCAGGAGATGGATGGTATTTTTTCATAACAAGTCCTAAGGAATAGTTTTGGATCATTTTATTGATTATAGTAGGCAAGCTTTTCACAGTTGATTTTCCTTAAAGAATTATTATTGCTGTGCACAATGTTCTCCTGGTTCAGTGAAATTAACTCTGCATTTGTTCACATGAATCTTTCCAGATTTTTTATGAAAACTTTCTTCTCACCATTTCTTATAGAACAATAGTATTCTACCACAATCATACCACAACTTGTTCACGATTTCACCTATGATAGGATAACCACAATTTCCAATTATTTGCCACCACAAACAAAGAGATGCTATAAATATTTATGTATTTATGGAACGTTTTCCCCCTCCCCATTTTGATCTTTCTGGGATACATACATGCATAGCAGTAGTATTGTTGAGTCAAAACAGAAGTACATTTTTATAACTCTTTGGAGAAAATTCCAAATTGTTCACCAGAAAGATTGGATTATTTCACAGTTTTACAATAATTGCATTTGTGTGCCCATTTCCCCACATCCCCTTGTTAGCTGTAGGATAATACATCAGTTATTTTTATTTGAATTTCTCCAATTAATAGCAATAGAGAGCATTTTTATATAACTATTGATAATATTGAGCTCCTCTTCTGAAAACTACCTATTCATATACTTTGACCATTTATCAATTGGGGAATGACTTTTAGTTGACATTTAATATTAATTTGATGTAGTTTGCTATATATTTGAGAAAGAAAACCTTTATCAGAGAAATTTACTGTAAAATTTTCCTTTAATTTCTTTTTTGTTTGAATCAGTTTTGTTTGTTTAAATCATTTTTTTTAATTTAAAAAATTCATCAAAATTGCCCATTTTACTTTCATTGATTTCTCTCTTGTTTGGACATAAATCCTTCCCTTAGCTGATAGATCTGATCGATAAAAGTTTCCATGTATTTCTAATTTGCTTAAATCACTCTTTATTTCTAAATCGCATACTCATTTTTCCCTTGATATTCTTTGTATTTTCTTCTTCCAGATAAATTTTGTTATTATTTTTTAAGGTCAACAAAAAAATTCTTTGATATGGAATTAATATAGAAATTATCAAACTTATTATATTGTCCTGGTCTGCCTATGAACAATTAATACTTTTTCAGTTCTTTACATCTTTGTTTATTTGTATTAAATGTATTTAGTAATTGTGTTCATATAATTGTTGATTTTGTCTTGGAAGGTATATTCCCAAGTATTTTATATTTTCTGCAATTATTTTAAATGGAATTTCATTTCCTCACTCTTCCTTCTCAATTTTCTCAGTAAAATAGGTAAATGCTGATGATTTAGAGGTTTAAATCCTGCAAATATGTTATTATTAGCATTTTCAATATTTTAAAACTGTCTTTAGCCTTCTTGAAGTATATCATCATATCATGTATAAAGAGTAATACTTTTATTTTTTCATTAACTGTTCTTATTTCTTCAATTTTTTTTTCTTCTCACTACTGCTAGCATTTCTAATATAAAACATATTATTATTTATTAATTAATATTAATATTCATGATAATGGACATCCTTTTTTGACCATTGACTTTATCAGGAAAGCTTCTATTTTATTCTAATGTCAGTTAATGCTTGCTCTTCATTTTAGATAGACACTAATCTATCTATCTATCATTATTTTGTGAAGAAAAGATCCATTTCTTCCTATGACTTCTTGCATTTTTTCTTTTAATAGAAATAAGTAAGGGCAGCTAGGTGGCGCAGTGGACTTGCCTAGCACAGAATTTTCAAATTTCTTGTCTCTGGTATAGTAAATACTTTTTATATATAAAGCTGTTCCCTCATCAATCAAGGTATCAGCAGGGAGGGTAGAACATTTTATCTGAAAAAAAAAATGTAAGAGTTTCAAGTTCATATTCAGTGCAAAAGAAGTGCTCAACTATGATAGATCTATTTCTTAGCTTTCTTTTTCTTTTTTCCTTTTTTTACAGAGGCAATTCAACCTACTTGAGTTTAAATCAAGAAGCAGAAGGAAAGGAAATCAAGTCTGGCCTGTGGAACAACAAAGGACCATCATTACCATTACCCAGGAATCTCAGACACTACAACCAAGATGAAAACAATCTTCCCGCTAATGCTGTTACTTGGGATAGAAAATCCCTTTTTCTAGACAATGGAACTCCAGAAGGACAATTTCTGCCACAGGTAGGCACTGGCATTACAAAGTATGTAGGTATGCAACTGAGGGATCTTGAAATAAAAACATGAAAAGCACAGGCTAGTTGAACAATAAGCTGGGAAGAATGAACCCTTTTGCTTGTGTTCCAATTTCCTGAGTTCTTTCTCAATTTTCTCAGGACGTATATAAAATACAGCCTTCCAGAGATGCCACTCCTCCTCCTTCCACTCCTACCCTTGTTAAAGAAAGAATTAGGTTTAAAATTGTGGTTTTGAAGCCAAAGAAAATTTCTTTCCTTTGAGATGTATACTCATTCAGAACAGCAGTGCTTTTACTAAATGCTGGTTGAAGTGCTTTTCTCATAGGAGCTTTTTGGAGAGAGCCATGGTATAATTCAGAGTTTGAATAGGAAAATTTTAGAGGAAGAGATCTAGTGCATAATGAACACTCTAAGTGTGCTGCTTTGGTTGATACACATTCACAGGATTCACAGGACATAATTTGCAAGATGAAAATATTTCGGACCCAGTAAAGCAAACTTGTAACCACAATATCCTGATTATCCCCATTATAAGTAAGGATAGGTTACCCTGCTCAAATCTCTCCCATTATCCTGCATGGATATTTCCTATTTGCTTAGCAAATTAATTAATTCAGATTGGAAACTCTTTGTGGATAAAGGACAGGTCCTTTTTGATCACTGTTTCCCAGGCATTTAGCAGTATTCTCTTCATGTAAATTTTATTGATTACTAAATACTTGTTAAATTGAATGAATTATAATAGGAAGTGGTTAAAGAGACACAAGACAGGAACAAACTTACATGGTTACAGTTATATAACACAAGGGAAAAAAATAGTAAACATAATTACATCTTCAAAACAAATGTTTCATATAATATAGTATAAGGGATGTATAAACTTGTCTTGATTGAATAATATCCACAACCTACTGAAAAACCAACCTGGTATAGGGCATAGGAACAAACATCAGGAGGATCTGAGTTCAAATTCTTTCTCAGGTACTAGCTTGTTATGTGATTTCTGGCAAGACATTTAACATCTTTGTTCTTTAGTTCCTTTACCTACAAAGGGTGTTGGACTTGATAATCACTAAGATATCTCAAAGTTCAATCCTTTTAACTCATCAACTTAGGATATATATTCGTATTAATAAATTGAAGAATATAAAGAGAATATTGTCTGAGACATTGGTCTCAGATTCTGTTTAAGTAGGTAAGTATCTAATTCTTCATCTATATGTCCTTTTGTTTCCAATATTCACACTTTTATTTCCCTGACAAATGACATAGGATGTATATAAAGTGAAATGTAAATTTTCAGACTCTATATAAATATCAATTCTCATTATTTGTTATACCTATAACTAGACTAAAATTTCCTAATCAGAAAAGAGTATTCTTTTGCATCCTGAATTATACATGCATACATACATGGTTAAATTGATCAAATTAAACTGAAGAAAGGTCGTTCTCTTCTAATTTATTAAATATAGATCCAAAGCAAAATGTTTCATTAAGAACATAAGGTCAGAGACCATGTTGTTCCTTATTTTAATATTAGCCATTGGGCCTATAACAAGTATTAAAAAATGCTTGCACATTCTGTATTGTTTGCAAATTCCTTGCAAATAGTAGGTGCTTTATATGTGTGCATAATACTAAATACACATGTACATACATGTACATATATACATACATGTATGTGCATGCAACTGTCAAATTGAAATGAAATGTTAGATTGGCACATGAAATGAAAGAGTAGAGATGAATTAACAGGGTCAAAAATAAAAGAGGCAAGGATATACTCCAAATAAGCTTTTGACCAAAAAAATTAAAAAACAAAAAAAAGGAAGTCAAAAGTCTTGTCTATCAAGTGATAAGGCTGACTTTAATCAGGAAAACACTGAAAAGTCAGACAGGTGGTGTGTCCTCAGAGCATGGCAAGAGGTTAATAAATTCAAATAAATCAATAAATTGAAAAGAGTTTAGACTAAATAAAATTGAATCCAAAAGCAACAGGTTGTCACAAAAAAAGATAATGAGAGGCAAGTTCAATGTCAGAAATTTGCAGGATGTCAAGGGACAATTTGTTTCACTGGAACCTGGCTAAAATGAGATTCCAATGCTTAATGCTGCACAGGTGTAATATATCCATAAATATATGTGTGTGTGAATATATATGGTAAATTACCTAAGGGCAGCAGGACTTCTCATCTCCAGAGCTTCGTTGCGCACACGGCCAGGCCCAATGCCTGGTCACCAAGAAGAGTCGAGCCAGAGGAATGTAGATCATGGAGGTTCTTTATTCAGCCCCCATTGCCTCCATGGTGTTTTGCCCTGAGCCTTTCTCTGCCCTTGCCACCAGCAAAGCTTATATCTTTTCTCCTCTCCTAGCCTTGTCTCCTAGGCCTGCCTCTCCTCATCACCTGACCCCTCCTCCTTGCCTCCTTTCCTTCCCCCACTCTGAGGTCAAGCTCTTTGTCCATATGCCCACACCCATCATCAGCAATAAGCTTGTAAGGTGTGGTTCTCTTTTCAAGAGACCACTTAAAACCGCCAGTCATTATAATGAAATCATTAATAGCAATCTCCGGCTCCCCTCAGGGTCTCATGTTTCTCAAGGGAATCACACACCACACCCTTTGATCCTCCATTCAAGGACAAGCTTATCCCCTTTTCTTTTAGGGGTCCTTCAACATATATATGCATTTTATCTTATACTTGAAGTCTTATTGATATTTTGTTTTATATATTACAAGCATTTATCTTTTATTTCCATTCCATGAGAGGTATCTTGTAACAAAAATAGTCAAAAAAAAAACCCTAATAATGTCAGTGGCCTCATTTATAACAATAACAAAATCTAAATCAATCGCTTTCAGTGTAACTGCGGCTTTGTGTTGGTGAAAGGAATTTCTTTTTCAATTTGGGGTTTCATTTCACCAATGAAATAACAAGTATGACCAAAAAATAAATAATAAAAACAATTATAAAAACAATATTGCATTAACAAGTTATCTTGTTAATGCAAGTGATACTGATATTTTTAATCTACATTTTACAGATGAAGAAACTAACCTGAGATGTTAAATAATTTGTTGAGGTTCACAAAGCTATTATGTATTAGAATCCTGATTTGAACCCAGCTTTTCCTGACTTCATGTCCAGAACTCTATTCAGTTGATATTTGATGGCTCTTCAGATTCTAGGGGCAAGATGATCTTACCCAGTTAAAATTATGTAATTTGGGAAGGTAGGTGGATACAGAGCACAGTCCCATATGGGTACAGTTACACTGAAAGTACAATCTATATGCTTACTGGGAATGGAATTAAAACAGAGGGTAGATTTCTTTAGAATGGCAAATAAATGGCAATGAATTTAAGGAAGAAGCAACCTCTATCTCCAAATTGATACACAGAGAAAACTATAATACCCAAGTAGCATCACCACTACCTTAGAGATCTAGATGATGGTTACTTTTTCTGTTTTGTTTCCACATCTTAATATCACGGTTTAAGCCTTTTTTTCCCTTCTCTTCTCATCTGATCCTGATAACCCTCCATAAATATTGTTAGGAGGCAATTTTATTTTAAGAAATTAATATTTCTTGAGTGCTCAGTCCCAATTAGTTCTGAATATATAAAAGGATAGCATAAAAATATTTGTGTATGATAATGAATCAATGTTGCATAGATAAATCTAATTTTGAAGATGTCCAGATGGTCAAAGACAAAATTGGAGTTAAGAGATGATTTGTATTTGATCCAGACGTGAGTATAAGTACAAGAACAGCATTCCCAATAACAAAGCTAAACAAAGGACACGTTCTTTCTTGATCTTGGTCTACTGTTTCTAGTAAATACTTTGTGACAACCAAAAGGAAAAATGTCCAAAGAAGTTGACAATTGAGCATATAAACCTCTGGCTGACAAAAAAAAAAAAAAAAAGATAATGTCCAAAGCAATTAGATTTTATAGATTTCTGAGAGTAAGTTTTTTTATATTTAATTTTAAATATTAATAATATTAGAGATGAAATAAAAATTTAACATTAAAATATATTTGCTTATTGTAGTGTCCAGGAGTTTTTTTTTTTTAATATTGTGTAAACAATATTTCACTATAATTGATTTCCTTTATAATGATGTGTATCGTTTTAGGCTTTTAAAGCGTTATTTTGAAATGATGTCCATATGCCAAAGAAAGTCAAAAAAGTCCATGACATACCCAAACAATGGTTAAGAATGTCAGCATTAAAGAAAAGATTCCTCCATGGAATCCTTTACTTTGATGTCATAATTTGTTCCCTCTAATTATATTCCAATGCTTCCTCAAGTCTAACTACATTAGTAGAGGGAATAATCATACAGCTGAAAATAAAAATCTTTTGACCTATTGAAAAAGCAACTGATTTTCTCCAGTTTGGCTCTTGCTTAGTATTACTCGCAATCTATTCAGAGTTTCTTTCATTTTTAACCAAAGTATTTTCATAATACCAATACAATCATAGGTCTTATTTAATCTTATCCAATGCAGTTTTCACACAAAAAATAGAAATACAGTTAACATAAAACATAAATATAAAAATGCATAAATATGTGTAACATTTATTTTACTTATTCTCTACCAGAGACTTACAAATTCAGGGAATCCTTAAAGTCAAATGGAATGTTGAAAAAAAAGAAACGATTTTGGTGACAAATTTAATTACACTTGTAAATATCAATGTTGTCTTCCCACAAACTGCTTCTCTATAGAGTCAGTGATACTTTTTTTTAGGTTAACTTTGATTTATGAGGAATCAATCAGTAATATAAAAAAGAAGATGAGCAGAAACATCCTTCTTGTTAGACTGTATTAATGTTTTCACCAAAAAAAATTCTTATAAACTTATATGACTAGGGGCTGGAGCCAAGATGGCAGAGTGAAGACATGACTCTCTGTGACTTCCTCTGACCTTCTCTCAAAACAACAGCAGATTAAGCCTCTAAACTGGTTCTGGAGTCAAAGCACCCCCAAATATTTGGAGTACAACACATTCAGAGAAGAAGTTACCTTGGAAGAACTTTAGAACAGGTCTGTTTCAGATGGGCAGGGGGTCGGTTCTGAGCTCAGATGGCAGCTCCAGGAGAGGGCAGGAAGCCTGGCTGGGACTCAGCCTGGTAGATTCTAAGCACCTGGAAAATTTCTGCAAGGCTCTTGGATGACCCTACCCTGCTTGTGAGCAGTTGCTTTGGCAGATCTGTCTTTTGTCAAAGGCAGATTATAAATGATTGAGAACTCTGGACCTGGCCCCAATTACCCAGCCCCAGAAGTCAATCAGCAGAACATCCCAGGGCAAATTAAAGCAGCTGTTGCTCCTCTGCTTTAAACAGACCTCAAGCTTTAAAAAAAAATGAATAAAAAACAAAAAAGAACTCTCACCATAGACAGCTTTTATGGAGAGAGAGAAGGGCAGACCTCAGATCCTGAGGTTCATAAAGGAAAAGCAACTCCAGAGGAAGCCACAAAGGGAGACATGACCTGGTCCACATTTCACAAGGCTTTCCTGGAAGATTGCTTAAAGAATCTCAAAAAAGAGTTAGAAGAAAGATGGAGAAGTGAATTGCGATCATTGCAAGAAGGGCATAATTCCCTACAAAAGAAATATGAAAAAGACACCAATTCACTGAAAAATTGGTGAAATAGAAAAAGTATGCAATGAACAAATTGGCCAATGACAAAAGAAGCTTAAAAAGATAACTAAAGAAAATAACACATTAAAAATTAGAATTGAAGAAATGGAAGTGAATGAATCAATAAGACTTCAAGAATCAGGCAAACAAAAACAAAAAAACTGAAAAAGTAGAAGAAAATATGAAATATCTTCTAGAAAAAAAAAACGGACTTGGAAAATAGATTTAGGAGAGAGAAGCTAAGGATAATTGGATTTCCTGAAATCCATGATGAAAAAAAGAACTTAGACACTATCTTCCAGAAAATCACGAAAGAAAACTGCCCTGATGTTTTAGAATCAGAAGGCAAAATCACCATCACAAGAATTCACCAATCACCTCCGGAAAGAGACCCCAAAATTAAATCTCCAAGGAATATTGTGGCTAAATTTCAGGACTATCTCACCAAGGAAAAGATATGGCAAGCAGCTAGAAAGAAACAATTCAAATATTGAAGAACTATTATTAGAATCACCCAAGATCTGTCAGCTTCCACATTAAAGGATAAAACAGCCTGGAATCAGATATTCCAAAAAGGCAAAGGAACTTGGATTACAGCCAAGAATAAGCTATCCAACTAGAATGAGCATTATCTTCCAAGGAAGAAGATGTACATTTAATGATATAGGTGAATTTCACCTATTTCTAATGAAAAGAACAGATCTGAACAAAAAATGTGACCTCCAAACACAGAACTTGAGAAGCATAAAAAGCTAAAAAGGAAAGAACTCTGGAGAACTATATTTCTACTGTGGGTATACTTAAAGAATGGGGTATAATTTGATTTTACTTTGATAATATGAAAAAGAAACTAGAGGTGGAAGGGGTATCATACAGGAAAAAGAGAGGAAAGAACGTAAAATAAGGTAAAAAAAAAAAGAAAAGGGGGTAACAATAAGGTAAAATCTCATGAAGAGGCAAACAAAACCTAATATAATTGAGGGAAAGAAGGGAGGGGGATGACACTGTGTGAATCTTACTTTCATCAGACTGGGCTCTAAAAGAGTATGTCAGACATTCAGTTTCACAGAGAAACTTGTCCCTCCTTGCAGGGAAGTGGGAGGGAAAGGAGGAAAAGGAAGGGAAAAATAATAGAAGGGAAAACAGAAGAATTAGTTGAAAGGTATAAAAAAGGAGAGGGGCTCTATAGGAGGGAGGACTATTTGAGGGAGGTGGTCATCAAAAGTAAAATACTGGGGAGGGGGGAAGGGAGAAAGGGGAAAGGAAAGAGAAAAACATAATTTTGGGTAAATAAGATGGCAGGAAATACAGAATTAGTTATTTTAACTATGAATGTGAATGGGATGATCTCTCTCAGAAAAGGGAAGTGGATAGTACGCTGGATTAAAAACCAGAATTCAACAATATGTTGTTTACAAGAAACACATCTAAAGCACAGAGACACATACAGGGTGAAGCTAAAGAGCTGGGGCAGAATTTATTATGCTTCAGGTGAACAAAAATTGAAAAAGCAGTGGTAGCAATCCTCATCTCAGTTCAAGTAAAAGCAAAGATAGATCTAATTTTTTTTTAATTTTTATTTTATTTGCATAACATATGTGTGGGTAATTCTTCAACAATAACCCTTACATAGCTTTCCGTTACAAATTTTTCCCCCAACTCCCCACCCCTCCCCTAGATGGCAGGATATCCACTACATGTTAATTATGTTAAAATATTGGCAAATCGAATATATGTATACATATTTCCAAACATCATTGGTGTGCAAGAAAAATCTTATCTACACAAACGATATATCAGATAAAGGAAACACAATGTAAGCAAACATCAATCAAGGAGTATGAGAATGTTATGTTGTGGTCCACATTTCGCATCCCTCTCTCTGGGTGTATATGGCTCTCTTCAGTGAACAATTGGAGGTGGTTTGAAACACTTCATTGTTGAAGAGAGCCATGTCCATCAGAATTGATCGTCATATAGTACTGTTGTTGCCGTGTATAATGATCTCCTGGTTCTGCTCATTTCACTCAGCATCAGTTCATGTAAGTCTCTCCAGGCCTCTCTGAAATCATCTTGCTGGTCATTTCTTACAGAACAATAATATTCCATAACATTCATATACCATAATTTATTCAGCCATTCTCCAATTGAAGGGCATCTATTCAATTTCCAGTTTCTAGCCACTACAAAAAGGGCTGCCACAAACATTCTTGCACATGTGGGGCCTTTTCCTTCCTTTATGATTTCTTTGGGATATAAGCCCAATAGAAATGCTGCTGGGTCAAAGGGTATGCACAGTTTGATAACTTTTTGAGCATAGCTCCAAATTGTTCTCCAGAATGGCTGTATCCGTTCACAGCTCCACCAACAATGCATCAGTGTCCCAGCCCTCCCACAACCCCTCCAACATTCATCATTAACTTTTCCTGTCATTTGAGCCAATCTGACAGGTGTGAAGTGGTATCTCAGGGTTGTCTTGATTTGCATTTCTCTGATCAATAGTGATTTGGAGCACCTTTTCATATGACTATAAATAGTTTTAATTTCATCCTCTGAAAATTGTCTGTTCATATCCTTTGACCATTTATTGATTGGAGAATGGCTTGAATTTTTATAAATATGAGACAATTCTCTATATATTTTAGAGATGAGACCTTTATCAGAACCCTTAAATGTAAAGATGATTTCCCAATTTATTGCTTCCCTCCTAATCTTGTCTGCATTGATTTTGTTTGTACAAAAACTTTTTAACTTAATATAGTCAAAGTTATCTATCTGGTTTTCAATTAAAAGTTCCAGTTCTTCTTTGGACATAAATTTATTCCATCTCCACAGGTCTGAGAGGTAAACTATATTATGTTCCTCTAACTTGTTTACAAAATCACTCTTTATATCCAGATCATGAACCCATTTAGATCTTATCTTGGTATGTGGTGTTAGATGTGGGTCAAGCCCTAATTTCTTCCACACTAGTTTCCAGTTTTCCCAGCAGTTTTTGTCAAATAGTGAATACTTATCCCAAAAGCTGGGGTCTTTGGGTTTATCAAATACCAAATTGCTATAGTTATTGCCTAGTTTGTCTTGTGATTCTATCCTATTCCACTGATCGACTACTCTATTTCTTAGCCAGTACCAAATGGTTTTGATGACCGCTGCTTTATAATATAGTTTTAGATCTGGTACAGCAAGTCCACCATCTTCAGCCTTTTTTTTCATTAATCCCCTTGAAATTCTAGACCTTTTGTTTTTCCAAATGAACTTTGCTACTATTTTTTCTAGATCTGTAAGATAATTTCTTGGGAGTTTGATTGGTATGGCACTAAATAAGTAAATTAGTTTGGGTAGTATTGTCATTTTTATTATATTCGCTCGTCCTACCCATGAGCATTTTAAGTTTTTCCAATTGACTAGGTCTGATTTGATTTGTGTGGAAAGTGTTTTGTAATTTAGTTCATATAGTTCCTGACTATCCCTTGGCAGATAAATTCCCAAATATTTTATACTATCAACAGTTATTTTGAATGGAATTTCTTTTTGTATCTCTTGCTGCTGAACTTTATTGGTAATATATAAAAATGCTGATGATTTATGTGGATTTATTTTGTATCCTGCCACTTTGCTAAAGGTGT
>JAJPUD010008740.1:0-11559 GCA_023553655.1 Myrmecobius fasciatus
GCAACTTTGCTAAAGTTGTGGATTAATTCTAATAGTTTTTTAGTTGATTCTCTAGGGTTCTCTAAGTAGACCATCATATCATCTGCAAAGAGTGATAATTTGGTTTCCTCATGACCTACTCTAATTCCTTTAATCTCTTTTTCTTGTCTTATTGCCAAGGCTAGCATTTCTAATACAATATTGAATAGTAATGGTGATAGTGGGCAACCCTGATCTTATTGGGAATGGTTCCAGTTTATCACCATTACATATGATGCTAGCTGATGGTTTTAAATAGATGCTACCGACTATTTTAAGGAAAAGTCCATTAATTCCTATACTCTCTAATGTTTTTAATAGGAATGGATGTTGGATTTTATCAAATGCTTTTTCTGCATCTATTGAGATTATCATATGTTTTTTGTTAATTTGCTTATTAATATAGTCAATTATGTTAATAGTTTTCCTAATATTGAACCATCCCTGCATTCCTGGTATAAATCCTACTTGGTCATGGTGTATTATTCTGGGAATGATTTTCTGTAATCTCTTTGCTACTATTTTATTTAAGATTTTTGCATCAATATTCATTACGGAGATTGGTCTATAATTTTCTTTCTCTGTTTTTGTTTTACCTGGTTTAGGTATCAGTACCATGTCTGTATCATAAAAGGAGTTTGGTCGGAGTCCTTCATTCCCTATTTTTTGAATAGTTTATATAATATTGGAGTTAATTGTTCTTTAAATGTTTAGTAGAATTCACATGTAAATCCATCTGGTCCTGGGGATTTTTTCTTAGGGAGTTGATTAATGACTTGTTCTATTTCTTTTTCTAAAATGGGACTATTTAAGTAATTTATTTCCTCTTCTGTTAATCTGGGCAATCTATATTTTTGTAGCTATTCCCCCATTTCACTTAGGTTATCAAATTTATTGGCATAAAGTTGGGCAAAGTAACTCCTGATTATTGCTCTAATTTCCTCTTCATTGGTGGAAAGTTCTCCCTTTTCATTTTTGAGACTAACAATTTGATTTTCCTCTTTCCTTTTTCTAATTAAATTAACTAGAGGTTTATCTCTTTTGTTGGTTTTTTCATAAAACCAACTTTTAGTTTTATTTATTAATTCAATAGTTTTTTTTTACTTTCAATTTTACTAATCTCTCCTTTTATTTTTAGGATTTCAAGTTTGGTATTTGATTGGGAGTTTTTAATTTGTTCTTTCTCTAGCTTTTTTAGTTGCAAGCCCAATTCATTGATTTTCTCTTTCTCTATTTTATGCAAACAAGCATCTAGAGATATAAAATTTCCCCTTATTACCACAAATGTATCCCACAAATTTTGGTATGTTGTCTCATTATTGTCATTCTCTTGGATGAAATTAATAATTGTGTATGTAATTTGCTGTTTCAGCCATTCATTCTTTAGGATAAAATTATTTAGTTTCCAATTGGTTTTTGGTCTATTTTCTCCTGGCCTTATATTGCATGTGATTTTTATTCCATAATGATCTGAAAAAAATACATTTATTATTTCTGCCTTCCTGCATTTGATTTTGAGGTTTTTGTGTCCTAACACATGGTCAATTTTCGTATAAGTTCCATGGACTGCTGAGAAAAAAGTAAACTCCTTTCTGTCTCCATTTAATTTCCTCCAAAGATCTATCATACCTAACTTTTCTAACATTTTGTTTACCTCCTTAATGTCTTTCTTATTTATTTTTTGGTTTGATTTATCAGGTTCTGAGAGAGGGAGGTTGAGATCCCCCACTATTATAGTTTTGCTGTCTATTTCTTCTTGCATCTCTCTGAACTTTTCCTCTAGGAATTTCCATGCTATACCACTTGATGCATATATGTTTAGCATTGATATTGCTTCATTATCTATGGTACCCTTTAGGAAGATATAATTTCCTTCTTTGTCTCTTTTAATTAAGTCTATCTTTGCTTTTACTTGGTCTGAGATCAGGATTGCTACCCCTGCTTTTTTTTTTTGTTCACTTGAAGCATAATAGATTCTGCTCCAGCCTTTTACCTTCACCCTGAATGTATCTCTATGTTTTAGATGTGTTTCTTGTATACAACATATTGTTGGATTCTGGTTTTTAATCCAGTCTGTTATCCGCTTCTGCTTTAAGGGAGAGTTCATTCCATTCACATTCACAGTTAAAATAACTAATTCTGTATTCCCTGCCATCTTATTTACCCTAGCTTATGCTGTTCTCTTTCTTATCCCCTTTCCCTCCTTCCTACTATTTTGCTTTTGATAACCACTTCCCTCAAACAATCCTTCCCCTTTAGAGTCCCACCCACCCCTTTTTTTCCCCCTTTCCCTCCTGTTTCCTTATAAGTAAGTCTATTATTCCCTCAGAGCCAAATCTGATGAGATGGAGATTAACCCAATTCTCATTCCCCTCCCTTTTCTCCCCTCAATCATTATAGGTTTTCTTTGCCTCTACATGTGATGTAATTTCCCTTATTTTACCTCCTTTTCCTCTTCTTCCAGTGTTATCCCTTTTCTACCTCTAATTTCTTTTTCAGTTTATCATATCATAATAATCATAAAATCACAATAATCATGTCATAATAATCATAAAATCACAGTAATCATATCATAATCATAATGTAATAATAGATTCATAAAATCAACCCTCTTTCTATAAGTATCTATAACATAAATATAGTTCTCAAGAGTTTTTTTTGTTACCTTTTTATGTTTCTCTTGTGTTCTGTGTTTGTAGATCAAATTTTTTGTTCAGTTCTTGTCTTTTCAGTAGAAATAGGTGAAATTCTCCTATATCATTGAATGACCATCTTCTTCCCTGGAAGATAATGCTCATTCTAGCTGGGTAACTTATTCTTGGCTGCAATCCAAGTTCCTTTGCCCTTTGGAATATCTGATTCCAGGCCCTTGGATTCTTCAAAGTAGAAGCTGCTAGGTCCTGTGTGATCCTAATTGTGGCTCCCCGATATTTAAATTTTTTCTTTCTGGCTTCTCGTAATATCTTTTCCTTGGTATGATAGTTTTGGAATTTAGCCATGATATTTCTGGGGGACTTAATTTTTGGGTTTCTTTCAGGAGGTGATTGGTGGATTGTTTCAAGGAGTATTTTGCCTTCTGGGTCTAAAATATCAGGGCAGTTTTCTTTTATGATTTCCTGGAAGATAGTGTCTAGGTTGTTTTTTTCATCATGGCTTTCAGGAAGCCCTATAATCCTTAGATTGTCTCTCCTAGATCTATTTTCCAGGTCAGTTGTTTTTCCTAGGAGATATTTCATGTTTTTCTCTATCTTTTCATTTTTTTGTTTTTGTTTGACTGATTCTTGAAGTCTTGATGAGTCATTCATTCCCAATTATTCGATTCTAATTTTAATGTATTATTTTCTTCAGTTACTGTTTCTAGTTCCTTTTGCAATTGATGAATTACATTTTTTTTTGTTCATTGCATTCTTTTTCCATTTTTTCTATTTTATTTTGCAGTGATCTCATTTCATTTCCCCATGTTTCTTCTAACTCTTTTAAGATTTTTTATGCAATCTTCAAAGAAAGCCTTGTGACAAGGGGACCAGTTTATGTCTCTCTTTGGGGCTTTTTCTGGAGTTGCTTTACCTTTAGGGGCCTCAGGATTTGAGGTCTGTTCTTCCCTCTCTCCATAAAAGTTGTCTATGGTGAGAGCTCTTTTTGGTTTTTTATTCATTTTTTTTTAAAGGTGTGAGGTCTGTTTAAGGCAAAGGTGGGACAGCTCCTTTAATTTGCCCTGGGGCAGTTCTGTTGATTGAGTTATTTCAGGAACTGGGCAGTTCTGCTGATTGAATTATGTCAGGTGCTGGGCAGTTCTGCTTTAGTTCACCCTGGGGCAGTTCTGCTGATTGAATTATTTCTGGTGCTGATCAGTCCTTTTGATTGATTGATTGCCCTAGGGTGTTGTGTAATGGCAGCTAGGCCAATGCTCATCAGGGGTTCAGTGGTTCACAATCTACCCCCCCACAAAAGGCAGACCCTTCAAACCACCTGCCCACAATCAGGACAGATTGGCCCAAGAGTCCCCCAGAAGACTCCCAGGTGTGTGAAAAGCACAACGCTCCCACTCCTGTTCCGACTCCTGTTTCAGCTCCCTGCTCCAGCTCCCTGCCCTGGTCTCCCTGTGCTGCAGTCTGGGTTCAGCAGACCACCCCCCTGCCCAATTAAAACAGACCTGTTTTGAAGTTCTTCCAGAGTATCTTCTTCTAGAATCATGTTGTCCTCCAGATATTGTGGATTTTTTTGCTTCAAAATCAGTCTAGAGGCTTCATATGTTGTTGGTTTGAGGGAAGGTTAGAGGTGGTTACAGAGACTCCTGTCTGATCTCTGCCACCATGGCTCCACCCTCATGGGTCCACCCCCGGAAGGAAGTCCGAAACAGATTTATTTCTATGAAAAATTCAAGAAATTATCAATTTTCCTTAACAGAGTAAATAATATCTGAATCTAGGAGCAAATGTTACAAATGAAGAGAAGTTAATGACATCTCTAACAAGATCAGGATTATCACTCCTACTATTTAACAATGCTAGAATCATTCCAGATCACTCATATAGAAAGATGTAGACCTTTTTTGGTTGCTTAACTTGCAAAAAACTTTCCAACTGGTGTCTAAGAAACTTACTTGGATTCATTAGGAAGCATTAGTCATCTGTTTATCAATTTGTTAGCAAAGGGTTTTTAAAAAAATAAAAGTAACATTACCCATTGAATGCAAAAGACTGAAATGATCTCTGGACTAAAATCCATGGTATTCTATTTTGTCTCTATACCTTTCTCATTTGTTGGGGTATGTGTGTATGTTAATAAAAGTTAATGAGTTAATAAGAAGTAAAAGAGAATAACAAAAAATGCATCATAAGGAAGATTCACATGGGCCAATAAAGAGGTATTTAGTGTTAGAAGCATATACAACTGATCTAGTGAATGAAATTGTAAATTATATGTTGACTCTGGTTGGGTTTCACTTGTCAATCATGGAATATTTATTGCTTGCTTTATATTCAGAGCTCTGGAAGATACTGGGGGTTTGCCCTTAGTATGTATGATAGGTAAAGGATGTGTGATTCTTGCATTGGCCTGAATCAATCCCACTGGAGGAAGATACTGGCAGAAGGAAAGGGAAGGTGCCCCCAAAATTCCATATGTTGCCTCAAATGATTAAAAACATAACATTTCCCATGAAACCCTAGTTTTGGCTCTTTCTGTCAGGGAGTAGAACATCATTCTTTCCCTTCTAGGCAGGAATGTTTTATAGATTGTTACTTTTGTTCATGAGAATTACTCTACAAAATTGGAACTCCCCACTGCTTTTCACCAGTGCTAGATACTACTGGTCTACAAGAAGGAAAGGAAAAAGTGGGAAAGAATGCTAAGATTCAACATTATTGATAATAAAATCTCTGATTTTCATTTCTCTTTTCTTTAAGGGTTTTTTGGAAGGAGGATGAAAAGACACCAGTCTAAGAATATTATAGGAGGTCTTGAACCTGACTAGGCAAGTCACTTAAAATCTCTGTGTTTTCCATACCTTATCTATAACAAAAAGGCTATGTTATTATAGTGACTTCCACATTCTTCCAGCTTACAAAGCACATTCAGCATCCTAGTGAGTTAGATTGTGTATCACCATTTATCTTCAAACCCACCATTTTAATCTAAGACTCCCACATCTAAGTGAAAGCTTTTCTAAATATATTGTCCCACTTTTATTACCCACCTTCCACAGTAATGTCCAATAAAGAAATGAGGTATGTAAGTCATCCTTTTCTCCAAAGAAATGGGTATTATCTTGGGAATAGAAGAAAAAGAGGGTATACTGTATATTCCTTCTCTTTATCCCCTCTTTCTGCTGTACTCTGATGTGAATAACTAAAATAGTCCAAGGTATTTCATCACATCTCCTGTCTTGGCACTTCTTACCACTAGACCCAGATGACTGAAGCAAAAAGTGAGGCTGGTGACTTTGCACAGCCTTCCCTCACTTAAATCCAATTCACTTTCATGTCATGACATCACTTTTCCAATGTCATGTTCCTCTTCAAGAACAAAGGAAAAACAACATGCATAGCTCCCTCACCACTCCCAATGCAAAGGGAAGATTTAACTAACAAAAATGTCATAATCCACAAATCTTATTCTTAACTGCAATGAATGAATGAAAAAATAATTTACTAAGTATTTCCTATGCATCAGATATTATGCTAAGCACTAATTATATAAGGAACTTATATGATAGTAGGAGGAGATAACATATATAAAGGAATGGTGACCTGGGAAAGATATTTTAATCCAGGAAGTCATAAGGATAATAAGTAAATCCATAGATCAGTAGAGTAACACACCCTTTCCAACTCCAGTAATGATTCAGCTACTTTGTATAACTGAATGGGATGTGAAATGATTGATGGTAGATATGGTTATGATAGATAGATAGATAGATAGATAGATAGATAGATAGATAGATAGATGGAGAGAAAGCAAAAAGAAGAGAAAGTGAGAGAGAGAAAGAGATGGATGGATGGATAGATGAATAGATGGATACATGGATGGATGGATAAATAGAGCATTTGTTAAAGCACTGGAAATATAAAGAAAAGCAAAAAGACAATCCTTACTTTCAAAGAGCTTGCATTTTAAGAGAGTAGATGGGGAAAGAGAATAGATACCTACATAAGTACAAGGTGGAAAAATTCAGAGAGAGATAAGTGAGCATGGATGACCTAGGCACTTAATGCAAGGACAATTTCAGATAGGAGCTCATCAAACAGAGGAGAGGACCACACGAGTAGGGGCATTCTAGGGGTGAGAAATCACATGCTGAGGAGATGGAAAATTCTGGAAAACTAAGTTTTCATTCATTTACTCACCAATCTAAAAATTAAACCCCAGAGTAAGAGTACCACAATTACATAGATAACCATCCCAAAAACTAGGAATATAGTTTCTGGAAGTCTGATTTCTGGAAGTCTGTTATCCTACATAAAGAGAAATAAGAAAGTAGAAATGCAGTTCCTAAGAATGAGATGGGTTATGGAGCATGTTCTGTCACACTGAGATCATCAGAAAGGTGAATTTATGCTCCATCACTTACCAATAACCTCTTAACTACTTCAACTCATTTGACCTAGTCCTGCTCTCTGGATAGACATTTGATCCCTCCTCTAAATGACAATTCTTCCTACATTTGATGACAAAGGTCAAGTTCTTTCTTGGCCTTCTCTTTTCTAGGTTAAGAAAATCCTTGGTTTCTTCAAGTATTCATGAGAATACATGGTTTCCCTTTTTTATCTTTTGCCTTTTTGTAGAAGTACCACAGAATAGGATACATTATTATAGCCAGAGTACCATGATTTTATTGCTTCCCTTGAACTGGACATTCCATTACTATTGATGGAGACCAAGATTTTGTCAGTGACTATGTCATTTTTTCATAGTGAATTTGCAATTCGCTCACATTTCCATTTTTTTTACATAATGTCAAGCTATCTCTTACCTTATGTTTGTGTAATGTATTTGGTATTATATAAAGAGCCAAGTGCATGTATCCCTGTAAAATCTCTTCTATAAGCACTGGGGCTAACCTTTCTTTCTTTTTATTATTTTAAAAATGACTTTTAAAGCCCTTTTCTGTTTTGAAGCATTTCTTAAAACTCATTTATATAGAGACATTCTCTCAGATGACATTCTCATTCAGCTGAAAAAAAAAATTGTTCATTATCTACTATGTGCAAAGCATAGTGCTAGATGCTAGAAACACAAGCACAAAAGTGACTCCAAAGAGATGATATTCTACCAGATAGACACAATATGCATACATATAAATAAAGTAATTTGAGAAAGTAAAGAGGTCCAAAAATTAAGATGGGGGAAAGAGAAGGTATGTGTATGTATGTATGTATGTGTATGCATGTACAGAACCCATGCATATATGTATATAAATACAATATACATGCATAGTATGTGTTTGTATGTATGTATATATGTATGTATGTGTATATGTGTATATATGCGTGTATGCTCAAATGTTATTTTTTGAGACATTCTATAAAAAGATCCTATATCTTCTAGCATGGTGGCCCCTCTGAAGTGCTGTTGTTTCACATCATTTTTTTTCTTTCCTAATATCTTTCTATATTTCCCCCTTCAAATGCTCTCAGTGACACTGATAACCTCAGAGTCATTCCATATGTCCCCAGGAGACATTATAAGACTTCTTGTTCTTTCTGGGGCAAAAAAGAATGTTTTTAATCTGCCACAGGTGTTAGAATTTAATAATTATTATCTACTGAGTATCAGATCCATCCTTCTTTCACAAAGACAAAGATACATTTACAAATTCTATTATACATGAAAATGCTATTCCAAATCACCTCCTTGATTTTCTCAGCAGTTAGTGCCTTCCCTCCCCAAGCTGCTCTGCATTAATTTTGGATGAAAGTATGGCATAATTAAAAACTGCTCACTAAGCCAGCAAATTTTGGGTTCAAATTCTGTCTGACACATATTAATTGTGAAACACTGGGACAAATCTCTTAATCTCTCAGTGGTTTAGGCAACTCTTGAAGATTATAAGTTAATGATACTAATAATTAACATTTATAAAGCACATTGTTATTCAGTTATGTCTGACTCTTTGTAACTCTATTTGGAGGTATTTTTTGTTTTTGATTTTGTTTTTTTGAAAGATACTTGAGTGATTTCTCATTTCCTTTTCCAACCCACTTTGCAGGTGAGGAAACTGAGGCAAACAAAATTAAATAATTTTTCCAGGGCCACAAAGTAAATGTCCAAGGCTAGAATTAAACTCAGGAAGATAAGTCTTCCTGACTCCAAATCTGGCACTATATTCCCTATGGTGCCACCTAGCTGCCATACAGCACTTTAAAATACACAAAATAGCCTATAAATACTGTGCTCACAAAACTCTGGGAAATAGGTGTTATTACCTCCATTTTACAAATTAAAAAAACTAAGGTACACAGAGTAAGTGACTTGCCCAGGATCACTCAACTAGTAGTTATCTGGAACTGGATTTGAACTCAATACTTCCTTACTCAAGGTCCAATTGCTATCCACTGCATTGTCTAAGATGCAAAGAAAGTGCTAAACTGCATTGGTAGAGGGACTTTGCTCATATGACAGTTACATATCATTGAAGTTTCAGGCCCAGGCCCTATTCCTACTCATTTTGCATAAATTTTACATATGCTTATATATGTATTTATTATTTCCTCTGTTAGAATGTAAACTTTTTGAAACCTGGAACTATTTCATCTCTGTCTATGTATACCAAGTTCTTAGCTCAGTGACTCATACATAGCAAGTTTTGATGGGGAAATTATTTGCTCATGTAAAATCCGCATCCCAGGATCTGAGGTACAAAACAAAGACTAGAATTGGATTTTGATTATTGGTCTACTGTGGGATGTCAAACACTGAGCTCATGAATAGGCTTAATTTCTTAAAGCATAATACTATTCCATCACAATAATAGACCACAACTTGTCCCCAATTAATGGTCATCCTTTCAATTTCCCTTTTTTGCCATCAGAAAAGAATTGCTACAAACATTTTTGTACATATAAGTCCTTTTCCTTTTTCTCTTTTTTATTATCACTTGTGGGATACAGACTTAGAAGTGTTGTTGTTAAATAAAATCTTCCCTATTTTCAAAGGATCTCAACAAATTGTAAAACTGATCTACACATGGAAGATATTGCCACAGAGCTACATAATAGGAGGTAAACACCTAATTGTTTCTTCTGGGATAAGGATGCATTTACACTCATCTAACACTATGCATTTGTCCAGGCCTGCTTGACCAGAAGCACACACACCTGCATGATGGCTAATGGGGATTAGGGGACAGCCTGTGGCCATAGAAGAGAAAAATAAGTACCCCCTAGAGATTTAGAGCCTGGAACTTTGGCCTCATTAGCACCACATGTGAAACAACTGAATTCTCAGGGCCACAGGCTAGTTTTACATTTTTGTGGGAGTGAGATGTTCTCATTAAAAGAGTATATTAGAGTAGGAGAGCTTTTCTTCCATTTGAGCAATATGAGTGAGATCCCTGAGGCAGAAAATGATCTGGAATACTGGAATGGTGTACTGTGGCTTGAGCATTTTAATTTTGCATCCATTTCTTGAAGAACAGTCTGTAAGGCTGAAATTGACTTTGGGGCAAGAGAGTTCCTTGTTATTGGGATCAATCTTACTTGGTGTGCTATTCACTTAGAAAAGTCAGGTAGAGAGTGAATAACAAATGTGAGTATTGACAAGTATGGATTATCTTCCCCAAGCTACAGATAGTCAGCCTTTCTCTCCCTATAGCATTTGCAGGTACTTACATTCTATAACAAGTAGGCATCCAGAAGGCCTGATTATAAAAGATATATGTTTATATCAAAAAATATTTCTAATTGACTGGGAAATTTACTAGATAAAGAAATCCTGCAATTTTTTTTACAGGATACTTTTTCCAGTATAGTAGACCCTCTGATTTATCTGCCAGTCAGAGATTTATCCAACAACTTTTTGAATCTATATATTCAGCCAGTTCCATTTTGTCATATAGACCCAATAGTCACCTGGAAATTTGCTCCTCGTCCATTTTACAAATTTTATTTACTTGGGAGAGTTATGAAAATAAATCAAATATATTAAATTTCAATTCAGTAACAGTATTTAGCACTTTACACAAAGCTTTAAGATTTGCAAATCATTTTACCTTTGTTATCTCATTGAATTTTTAAAACAACCTTCTGAAGTAGATGTTGTTATCATACCTGTTTACAGCTAAAGAAACTGGTACTGAGAGGTTAAGTAACCTGTGCAGAAACATACAGATAGTAAGTGGCTTAGATAGTATTTGATATCAGGTCTTCTTGACACCAGTTTCATATATACTTTGTCACCTACCTATCTCAAAAAAAACTAAAATGTATTTCCTGTTTGAAATTGCTATATAATATGTTACAATGAATATATGTGTATATATGCACTCGTATATATATTTATATATATTCATACACATAAACAAACTTCTTCATATGCATCAACATATACATACATGCTTTATTGTTTATCCTTTCTCTAAGATGGCCATGACATCAGGAAGTTGATGCCATGATATACAATTGAATTGGATTGAAGTGAGAGAGGGCTGTAAAAGATCACCTGCCTTACTTTCCCCTCCAGAGCCACCTGGGTCCAGTGGTCAGATATAGATAGGACGACTAGAGATGATTCTGGATGCAGTGTGGAACATTGGCCTTTTTAAATTAAGGGGCCTTCAATAGGTCTCAGTTTGACTGAGGCAACCACCCATTCAGTGGTTAAAGCTAAGTTAGAAAGAAATGAGGCAAAGAATTGCCTTTTTTATATAGTCAAAAAAGAAAAATAGGAATCAGTCTGGGAGAAGACCAAAACAACAACAATTGTTCTTTACATTCACTGTAAGATCCTTATTTGGACTGTGAACCCCAAGATATGAGGAAGGAAAGGAGGAAGGAAGGAAGGAAGGAAGGAAGGAAGGAAGGAAGGAAGGAAGGAAGGAAC
>JAJPUD010008740.1:11659-32268 GCA_023553655.1 Myrmecobius fasciatus
GGAAGGAAGGAAGGAAGGAAGGAAGGAAGGAAGGAAGGAAGAGATATTGTGCTATCCCATCCTCAGTGGGTAACTCCTACTCACAGGCTATTTATTTTTTTTGGGGGGTGTATAATATGTTCTATTCTTTTTCAGTCATGTCTAGCTCTTTGTGATTCCACTTCGGGTTTTCTTGGCATACTAGAGTGGTTTACTATTTCCTTCTCCAATTCATTTTACAGATGAAAAAACTAAGACAAATTGAGTTAAGTGACTTGCTCAGGATCACACAGTTAATGCCTAAGGACATATTTCAACTCATGAAAATGAGTCTTCTTGATTTCTTCTTGATTCATTAAAGTAGGAATTGATCTCCTACTCTAATATACACTTTTAATGAGAACATCTCACTCCCACAAAATGTAAAACTAGCCTGTGGCCCTGATAATTTAGTTGATTCATATGTGGTGCTAATGAGGCCAAAATTCCAGGCCCCAAATCTCTAAGGGGCATATTTTTCTCTATCTACTATACTGCCTGGCTACCCTATGTAATGTGTATGTAATAATAATTTTGTAAGTCAAAATTTGAGCAATTATCAATTTCATTAGACTCTACTCAATGGTCAGGAGCTTGATTATTTAACATTCTGTGGTGGAGTTGGTGAGAACTTGGAAATAAAAGCACTTTTTCTGGCTTTCAAGGTCAGGAAATAGTATGTGAGATTCTAAGCTTCCTTCACGAAGAGACCCCTGGAGGAAGAGACTTTGGGAAGAAGTAGACTTGCAAAAGAGCCATTACTTTAACATATCTCAGGGTTTCTACACTAAAGACTTTGGGGAATTTCTCCTTGGGTGAGATCAGGTACTCCATCCCTCTTAACTGAACTAAGACATCTTGATTCCAGAAGGAGAGCTTATTTAATTTTAGTAATGTCTGACATATTGTAATCTACATAACTTTTCTAATTTCTGTTTGTTATCAGATTGGATAAATAGATTCATTTGAGATTCACTCTGTCTAATGATCTTTGTGTAACTAGTATTTAATAGGAAGGTAGCGAAACATTTAGATATTGCATGGGAAAGTCCTTCCCTTTTAAGGATTAATGATCAAGAAAGCATCTTGAATTTAAAAATAATTTCCAATAAACCAGCAATATTTGGGAAGGCAGAGAGATATAATTCTAATCTAGTATCCACTCTCTAAGGCAAGCAGAATGGGCTACCATTGTGGGTCCAATTTCCTGCTCTCTCTTTAGGCAGGAATCAAAGACTCTCTTGGAGAAGATGGTCAAGATTCCAAAAATTTTTATTTACACTTCTCTATTTAGACAATTGCATATATATAGTAAACTACATGGACCACATATTCATCTTACCCATTGCTATCATATCTTCTGTTTTTCCAAGCATTTGACAGCTATTGTTTTATTCACCTCAATATGAAGTAGATAGAATTGATATTATCTCTCACTTACACAGAGAACAGAGATAGACAGAGTCCCCAAATTTAAATAATATTATCCCATTTGGCAGGTGAGGAAATTAAGGCTCAGAGAAGTTATTTGATTTTTATGGTGATCACAAAGCTAATCAAGGCTACAGAGAAGGGAAAGAAGGAGGGACCACTGCAGACTCAACACAGTTTTGATTAGTGCAAGGGAAGGAAAAGTATTGAGGGCTTAAGGTTAGGCTATTATTCCAAGTGGCTGATGTGACACTCCTGAAATAGAAAGCAGGCTACTGAGCCCCTTTGAGAAAGTACCCCCTTTCACAAAAGGGAAGTTCGGGGAGCTCATGATAGATTTATGGACACTTTCCTGCATTTCAGCCAAATAGGTTTGTACTGTGGCCCTTGTCAATCTCCTGGAGTTCTATCTCCCTAGTGTTTAGTTAAAGTAGAGTAAATCTGTTGGTATCTACTATTCTCCTTGTTAACCAATGTAAGACCTTCAGCTCAGCACAGGTGTCTGTTTCTTGTATTTGTAATGACAGCAGGAAAAAGAGCACAGCCCACAGTGCAGCATACACGGAGAGGTTAAAAGGGTTTCCTGCTCCAGTGCTCTTGCCTTATAAGCAGTGTGGTGCCAAAGATATTTACCTGTAGGCCTAGTTTCCAATTGATTCCGCATGCCGAGTAAAGGGAAGCCTGGGCTTTCTTTATGAAGAATGGATTTCAAATTAAAATAATGCCATCTTTAGATCAGATGATATAGACCCAAGGAGATGGAGCCAGTTCCAGGATCAGGAGAATTGAGTTGTCTTTCTGCACCTATCACCAACTTATTTTGAAACCAGGGAAAATGGATTCACTTAGATGTATCATCTTGGTTACTTTCCACTATTTTGTACATTAACAGCACCAGCAGAAGCAAGAAAAGGATGAATAGAAACACAAAAAAGGTATTTTGTGCTTCTTACAGATAAGGGTTTTCAAGGAGGAGGGCTACTTTTTTTTCACTTCTCATAAAACCCTATGATATAAGTGTTAGTATTACTCACATTTTATACAAGAGGAGAACGAGGATGAGTGAAATTAAATGATTTGTTCAGGGTCAAATAACTGGTAAATTATTGATTCTAAATTTACTATATCATCTTGCTGCCTTGTGCCTTTACCTTCCTTATGTGCATAAGACATACATATCCCAGATATTATTAAGTTCAAAATTTTTTCTAAGTGGAGATACTCTGAAGATTATTGGGGTTCAGCAATAGTCCAGAATTAAAACAAGCAAAGAAACATTTCATTGTCGAGCTCATACTTCTCTGCTCCTGGGATTTTTATTGCTGCTGTAGCCAGGATATTATTTCCAAGTCTGAGAAGAATGGTAAAAAACAAACACAAAAAATAAAAACAAAAACAAAAACAGAGCAGCTGAAAGACACAAAAACACACAAGTTCAAGCAAGATATTCCTCCTCAAAGTGAGTAGAGTTCAAAACTAACATGGAACCCAAAGCTAAGATGGGGGCTAGAAGAATGAACAAACAATAAAAGAGTTCAATCATAGAGTTGTTATGGAGAGGAGGAAGAACAAGACTAACTCAGAAAAAGACTATAATTGGAAAACATGTATTAGCAAATCCTCACAGGGGAAAAATATAGATTGGACAAAAGCCCAACAAGAATTACTAGAAGAGTTAAAAAAAGAAATTTTAAAAAGAGAATCAAAGTTTAAAAAAAATCAAATAAGAGTAATGTATGGGAAAAATGAAGAAAGAGACTAGAGCAATGTAAGATAGAGCAAAATAATGAAAAGAGAATTAACAATTTGGTTAAAAAAGGTACAAAACCTTACTGAAGAAAATAATGCCTTAAAATTAGAATTGGTGAAGTGGAAGCTAAAGTATCCATGAGACAACTAGAAATAAAACAAAAGTAAAAGAAAAATAGAAGAAAGTATGGAATATCTCATAGGACAAAAAACAACTGCTATGAATCAGATATTGAGAAGAGATATTTTAAAAGTCTTTGGGCTACCAGAAAACTATGAACAAAAAAAATCCTAGATATATAATAAGAAATTATAAGGGAAAACTGCCTAGATATCTTAGAAACAGAGAGCAAAGCAGAAGTTTAAACATTCCCCTATGTCCTGAAAGAAACACCAAAATGGAATGTTGTAACTCAGATCAAGAGCTCTCAAAACAAGGAGAAAATGCTGAAATCAGGTGGAGGGGGAATTTAGTACTTTGGAGCCAGTCAGAATCATACAAGATTTAGTAGCTAACATTATAAAGAAATGGAGGCTTTGAAATATGATATAGCAGAAGTCAAAGGAGCTAGAATTATAACAAAGAATTATCCACCCCACAAAATATTGTTCTACTGGGGGTAGGAGTATGGGAATGTACATTTAATGAAATAGAAAATGTTCAAGCATTCCTAATGAAAAGACAAAAGTTAAATAGAAAATTTGACATTTAGCTATAGTACTCAAGAGAAGCATAGAAAGATAAACAAGAGTTAAGAAATTATAAGGGGCTTAACAATGTTTAGCTGTTTACCTTCTTTTATGAGATGATATATGTAATGCTTTATGACTTAATAATTACCAAGATTTTAGATATAGTTAGACATAGAATCTGAATGTGATTCAATTATGTTTTAATGATATCAAAGGAAGAATTTAAGGGTCTGAAAGAGAAATAAACTGGAAAAAAAGGGAAATGGGGGGAAAGAATGGGGAAAATTGCCTCACATAAAGAGGTTATATAAGGAAGAGTTTATACAGTGTTTAGGGATTTGAGGTGGAATGAACAATACTTGAAACTAACTCCCATCTGAACTGTTTCAAGGAGGGAAGAATACATAAGCATAAGCAATTGGGTATAGAAATACATTTTACCCATCATGATAGGAGAAGAGAAAGGAAAAAAAAGTTAGGAGAAAGTTAGACTCATATAAATGTAAAGAGGATAAAATATCAAGGATAGAAAATGACCAAATGTCAAATGTGACAAGGGAAAAAGGGCCAGGGATGAAAAAGAAAAGACTGATGAAACTATTAATAAACCCATGGGCACCTTTGAAAGTGAAAGATTGAATGGTAAAATTGGAAGTCACACTATAAGAGACTGAGAAGTAAATGAGAGGAGGGGAAGTGGAGCAAATAAGTTTTTTACTTTAACTGTGACTGAGAAGAGAAATGGAACCACAGGTTGAGGAAAATGCCTGACTTCCATATTATGCTAAAAAAATCATATAATTTCTTCTTCAAGTTGGTGACAAACTTAGGAATTATCACATTCATAATGCCTTACTTGTACTAACTTAAGAATAGCAAACATAGTTGTTGATTTTATGATGAAGTGTATAAGAGAATGTAATGGAGAGAAATACATAATTAGCAAACTCAACTGTTAATGTTAGTGAGATTAACTCACCCATAAAATGGAAGAGGATGGCAGAATGGATTAGAAACCAGAATGCAATTACATGTTATTTATGAGATAACATTTGAAACAGAAAGATAAATAAGGGACTGGAACAGAATTTATTATTATTCAACTGAACTAAAAAGGGAGGTGACTGCAATCATGATTTTAGACAAAGTAAAAGCAAAAATAGACAATACAAAAGATAAACTGAAGAATCTATAATTTGTTAAAATATACCATATATAAATTATATCAATACTGAATATATATTCACCAAATGACATAGTATCTAAATTCCTAAAGAAAAATTAAATGAATTACAGTGGGAAATGGACAGTAAAAGCATAATAGTAAGAATTTCAATTTGAACCTTTCAAAATGGTAAATATATGCATGCAAGAAACAAGAAAATGGTTAAGGAAATAAATAGAATTTTAGAAAAGTTAGAAATTTTAGAAAAGTTAAACCACAAAAAAAATTGAATTGGATAGAAAGCAACATATCTATTTCTTAAATGTGCATGGTACCTTCATAAATTTTTAGCAGATATTAAGGCATTAAAAACCTCACAAACACACATCAAGATCTCAGACAACTTTTTTTCTTTCCTCCTTTATTATGGAGCATAGATCTAGGACTAGAAAGGACCAAAAACCTTTCATTTTTCAGATGAAGAAATATAGGTTCAAAGAGGTTAAGTGAATTCTTTGAGGTCCTATAAACAGTGTCAGAGATGGAATTTGAACCTAGACCCATCTGCTTCTAAGAAATAGAATAAGAGACTCATAATAATATGGGCTTGCATACTTTTGATTGTGTTGCATGTCTGGAATAATTCCACATAAAGGGACTAATTTCTTTTGGTAAAGAACCCTATAAAGATACAGTATGATAATGGCATATGGTGAATTGGGGCCAGGCTTGAGTTCAAGTTCTGTTTCTAATCATCTATGTTATCATGAGCAAGTCACTTAACCTAAATTACAGATGAATGGTGGTGGAACTTCCTATTTGTAAGAAGAGTCCTCCAGATTGATGAAATCAATAATCTGAAACACATTTCTTTTTTTTAAAGGAGCACATTGCATCTGTTTAGAATGTTGAATGCAACTGTGAGATAATTGGAAACTATGCCTTTTCCATCTTTTTATCATTGTATCACTCACACCTATTACTTTGTAAAAAAAAGTAACAATTGTTTGCTTTTGATCTTTCCTCAACCAGTATTTCATTTTAAATTCACAATTCCATTTGTGAGAAGTGATCAGTGTAAAATCCTTATTCGGGTTTAACAGAAAAACAAAACACTTTTTTTAAAAAATACAAATTGAGGAAGCAAGTCACATGAAAAGGATTTAGGGGATTAAGTGGAGTATTAACTAAATATGGCTCCACTGTATGATGACAACTAAAAACCTTAGACAAGCTTATGTTTCATTAAAAGAAATATAATATAAATAATAAATTCAAGTTCATTGTCCTGCCATAGTCTTCCCTCATCAGATTACATTTGGAATATTGTGCTTAAGAGACAGAGGTAGAGGGTATAGTTGAAAATGAAGCTCAAGTTGTGAAGTTGGATAACTAGAAGATTGTGCTCTCCTTAGAAATCAGATTTAGAGAAAAGTTGGTTTAAAGAGTGTTCTAAAATATTTTGGGAATATTTTAAGTTTGAGATGGCTATGAAGCATTTACTTGCAGATGCATTATGATGAAATATAAATGGAGCTCAGGAGAGAAATTTAATGCCAGAAATACATATTGGAGAGTCCCTACTGATATGATAATGAACCCATGAAAACTGCTGAGATCATCAAGAAAGAGAATATAGAGGTAGAAAAGAAGAGGGAGTATGCAGAGCTACGGCAAATCATCAGCATTTTGGGAATAAGAAAAAGGAAACTGAGAAGTAGTCAAATAGGTAGGCTGAGAACCAGGAGACTTTAGACTCATAGAAACATAAAGAGGAGAAAATATCAAGGATAGAAAATGACCAAATATCAAATGTGACAAGTCAATAAAGGCCAATAATAAAAAAAGAAAAGATTGATGAAACTATTAATACATCCATGGGCAACTTTGAAAATGAAGTTTTAGTTGAATAGTAAAATTGGAAGTCACATTATAAGAGACTGAGAAGTAAATGAGAGGAGAGGAAGTGTAGGAAATAAGTAGATATGGCCTTTTCTTTTTACTTTAATTGTGACTGAGAAGAGAAATGGGACAATAGGTTGAGGAAAATGCCTGATTTCCATATTATATCAGAAAACATATCATATATTTCCTTCTTCAAGTTCTTGGCCCAGCTTAAGAATTATCTCATTCATAATGCCTTAGTTGTACTGATTAACCTCAGAGTAGCAAACATAGCTGCTAATTTTATGTTAAAAGACTTCAGTATATTACTCCCATTCTCTTGGGCCAGAAATGAGGTTATCTCTGTATCTTCTTGGTACCTCACATCCTAAAGCCAGTCTTTAGAGTTATCCAAAAGTGTAATGGGCTATCTTTGGAACTAATGGTTTTCCCTTTAATCAAATTCTTTTAGTGAAGCCTATATGTCCTGTAGAGGGACTTATTAGTTAAGAATCAATCAATGAACAATTATTGACTGAAATACTGATTGACTTAAGAATGGATTAGATTAAACAATCTCTGAGATCCCTGTGTCTGTTTATTCTGCCTCCACAATATTGTTCCAATTCATAGCTATGAGTCTAACTACATTACTAATTCAATTCAATTCAATTAATTGTTGATAGATGTTTTCTTGGATTGAGCATTTATTAAGCACCTACTAGATGGAAGGACTTGATGATATAAAAAAAAATTAATTAATAAAATTGACCCTATTAAACAAAGAAGATTAAGACCTGAGAGTTCTGTGTTCATCCTGGTGGTTCCAGAGCTCATCAATGCTATAACCAGAAACATCTCTATGGTCCTCAATGAGCGAATGATCTTCTGCCTCCAGCTATACTTTTATCTACATGACTATGTCATCTCATCAGTCAGATGAGTGAAGTCAAGTCAAAAAGTATTGATTAAGAGCCCACTGTCTGCCAGACACTAGGCTGAACACTGGGGATATAAAGAAATATGACAAAATGGTTCTTAACCTTAAGGACCTCCCAGTTTAATGCAGCAGAAAGCAAACCAATAAGTGATAAGAAAATGTATACAGGATAAATTGGAGGTAATTTCAGAAGGAAGACATTAGTATTCAACGGGACTAGGAAAGGCATTTTGCTAAAAGAATCCCAATTTGAAAGAAGCCAGTGAAGCAAACAAGTGGAGATGAGCACTAGTGGGCAAGGAACAGCAAGGAGGCCAGTGTCACTGAATTGAAGAGTGGGATAGAGCACCTGAGTTCAAATTCAGCCTCATACTAATTATATGACACCTGGGCAGGTCATTTAACCCTGACTGCCTCAGATAAAAAAGAATATATTGAGCTGAACAAGGTAAAAGAAGGTTGAAAGTTATAGGAAAAGGATAAGTTATGAAAGGCTTTGAAGGCCAAATAGAATATCTTACATTTTATTTTGATAGTAAAGGCAGCCTCTAGAATTTAGTAAAGTTTAGGTACAAGAGAAGATCAGTTTTTTAATCAAGGATAAACTGAAGTGAGAAGAGACTTGAGGCATAAAGACCAATCATAAAACTATTGAAATGTTCCAGGTAAGAGATGATGATGGTCTGTACCTCAGCTTCTTTTACTGTGGTTCTTGACACCTTATGGGATCTTGTAGCTGAATGTGACTGTTGCAAAAGTATGATTTATTATGAGTAAATGTTTGATTTCTACACCCATTATATATATATGTATGTATATATACATACATATACACACACATTATATATATATACAGGGCCACATAAAAATTTCTCAGGTGAAAAGAGGTTGTGAGTGGAAAAAAATTAAGAAGGCTTGATCTATACCAGCTTTGTGGCAGTACCATAGGAGAGAAGGGAGTATATATAAGAAATGTTATATAGATATAATCTATAAGACAACAAGAGATTAGATACATGGATAGTAAGAGAGCATGAGGAGTCAATTATAATAACTAGATTGCAAGCCTAGAAATCTGAAAGCATAGTGAGGTCCTTTACAGTAATAGCAAAGCAAGACAGAAGAGAAAATTTTGATTTAAAGCTAATAATTTCAGTTTTAGATAATTTAAAATGTCCATAGGACATCTTGAAACATCCAATAAGTCAAGAGAGAGATTAGGACTTGATTTATAGATCTTAGAATCACTAATATAGAGATGAAAATTTTATTCATTAGAGATGATTAGATTGTAAAGTAAAATAATATATAAGGAGAAGCACTCCCCAGACCGAGCCTTAAGGACTCCCACATTTAGTGGACAGGGACTGGATGAAAAATGAGCAAAGGAAATCAAGGAATGGTTAGAGTAAGGAGGAAATCAGGGAAAGAACATTTATCAAAACCTAGAAAACATGTAAAGAAGAAGAGGGTAATTGATAGTTATCCAAGGTTAAAAAGAGGTCACTAAATTTGACAATTAAGCAAAATTATTAGTAATTTTGGGAAGAATCAGTTGAATGATAAATATGGAAGCCAAACCACAAAGAGTAAAAAAGGAAGTGATAAGCAAAGAAATAAAGACATTAACTGTGGATGATTTCTAGGGAGGGAGGTATGGTTTGATAACTAGAAGGGAAAGACAGATCAAGTGAAGGTTCTTAGAAGATAGAGGAGAAATAAATCTGTTGGTAAAATCAGCAGACAGAGAAAGATTAGCAAGAGAGTGGGGATGATAGGGAAATCTTCTGAATGAAGATGGAGTAGGATCACATATGTGTATAGACGGGTTTGCTTTGACCAGGAGAAAGGTCACAGATTTCTGTGGGACAAAGATGAGGGATCTGAGTGATGTGAGATAGTAGGGGGGAAAGAGAGAGTTATCTATTTTTTTTTCACTGAAACATGAGGCAGGTTTCTTGGCTGAGACAATGGGAGAAGGGAGAGCTGTAGAAGGTTTGTAGTGGAATGAAAAGGTTTTAGAAAGCAGTTGAGCTAAATAAGATTGTGAATAAATTAAGATACGTTTAGTTTATATTTAATTATTCACTCTAAAATGTCCATCCTAATGACCTTACCTCCTCTCTTTATTTGTCAGGTTTTACTGATACCAAGTTTTGTGATCTTGAAATGATGGATTTGCTTCCCAAGAACAGATCATGTTCAAATGTTTTATTTTTGGCATTGAAAGCAATGACTAATAAAAATTTACCTACCATGTGGCGATTTAAGCACAGCTTGTTCTAGATCCATGCAGTCTCAGATAATTCATATCATCTTAAACCTTTGAGCTCTAGGGAAGATACAGATTGTTTTGTTTAGTTTCTAATGACTGATCCTTGTATAAGAGGTCAACAAATGCAAGAACTAGCAAATTCCAAATAATGCTCAACTGTTTAGCCAGTGTTTCTTGGAGTCATTCTCATGCTTCAGTCTTTCACATTCCACCCATTCAGCCAAGTGACAAATCTTATCAATTCTACTTGTGTCAAATCTCACATACTATTCTGTTTTTGACATTCTCATAGCCAAGAGCCCAATTCAGGTTATTATCTCCACAATTTTAAAATTGATCTCCCCACCTCCAGTCTCCCCCTTGTCGAATCTCCCCTTTACCCAACTGCCAAAGATAGTCACAGGGAAGTAACCATGTCACTGTTCTACTTAAAATATTCCATTGGCTCTCTTTTTGGCTGTAGGGGAAAAAAACAGTCATCCATTTGCCATTTAAAGGCTTTCAAAAATTGTCTCTGACCTACCTTGCATATATATATATATATATATATATATATATATATATATATATATATATATATATATATGGTCCAGCTAATCTTAATTGTTTATTTTAATTACATATACACAGTATACCATTCCCCACCTTTGTGACTTTGTCCAGTCTGCCTTTTATGACTAGAATGCATCTTCTCCTGATCTTTGCTTTTCCATAAAAATAATAACATTGACTTATTACTTTAAGATTTAAAGAAAACTATACATATAGTCTCAGTGATGTTACAATTCCTAATTTCCTTCAAAGCTCATGTCACCTTCTACTGGAGACCCTTCTTGATCCCCTCAGCAATTAGAGCCCCATGCCAAAAGTACTTTATATTTTCCAAGTATGGGATAGAACTGGATTGGTGATTTCATGCATAGAGAATTCTCAGTGAGGAAGATCCTCCTGCCTTTCCCAAAGGAGAGTTAAATTTTCTTTGCAGTGTAATACATTTTTTTTGCCTGAGATGAAGGAATTTGCTCAGTCACATAATTATTAGCTGTCAAAGGTGTTATGTGAACCCAGAATATTCTGACTCTGAGGTTAACTTCCTGGTTACTAGACCACACCATCTCTTTATTTTGTATAAATGCTCTGAATTTACTCATATTTATTGGACCCCTTCTAAGTTACTTATGCAATTTGAACTCTGTGAATTGGATGAGGAAACTGAGGCAAACAGAATTAAATGATTTGCTTAAGGTCACACAGCTATTAAGTGTCTGAGGTCAGATTTGAGCTCAGAAAACTAAGGCCTATGTCCTATTCATTGCTCCTTCCTGTTGGAACATTTATTTATTTATTAAAAGCTTTTTATTTACAAAACATATGAGTAATTTTTCTACATTGACCTTTGCAAAAACTTTTTTTTTGTTCCTAGCTTTTCCCCTCCTTCTTCCCACCCCCCATCCCTAGATGACAGGTAATCTAATACATGCTAAATATCTTAAATTATATGATAAAGCCAATATATATATATATATATATATATATATATATATATATATACATATCTATACAGTTATCTTACTGCACAAGAAACATCAGATCTAGAAAGAGAGAGAAAAAACAACCTAAGAAGGAAAACAAAATTCAGGGAAATATTCACAGAAAGTGTTAAAATGCTGTGTTGTGGTTCACACTCAGTTCCTTCAGGCCTCTCTCTGGATGTATATGACTGTCTTCATCAGTGAGCAATAGGAACTGGTTTGAATCACATCATTGTTGAAGAGAACCATGTCCATCAACATTGATCATCGTATAGTCTTGTTGCTGTGTATAATGTTCTCCTGGTTCTGCTGATTTCACTCAGCATCAGTTCATGCAAGTCTCTCCAGGCCTCTCTGAAATCCTCCTGCTGGCCGTTTCTTACAGAACAATAATATTCCATAACATTCATATACCATAATTTATTCAGCCATTCTCCAATTGATGGGCATCTTTTCAGTTTCCAGTTTCTTGCCACTACTAAAAGGGCTGCCACAAACATTATTGCACATGTGGGTCCCTTTCCCTCTTTCAAGATCTCTTTGGGATATAGGCCCAGTAGAAACACTGCTGGGTCAAATGGTATGCACAATTTGATAACTTTTTGAACATAGTTCCAAATTTCTCTCCAGAATGGTTGGATCCGTTCACAGTTCCACCAACAATGTATCAGTGTCCCAGTTTTCCCACATCCCCTCCAACAGTTATCATTATCTTTTCCTGTCATCTTAGCCAATCTGACAGGTGTGTCAGTGGTATCTCAGAGTTGTCTTAATTTGCATTCTCTGATCAATAGTGATTTGGAGCACCTTTTCATGTGACTAGAAATAGTTTCAATTTCTTCATGTGAAAATTGTCTGTTCATATCTTTTGACCATTTATCAATTGGAGAATGGCTTGAATTCTGATATATTTGAGTCAATTCTATATATATTTTAGAAATAAGGGATATTTATTTTATAATGTGAATAATTATGCCCTCATTCATTTTAAGTCTAATTTTCTCATGTTGGGATTTTGTAAATAGGGGACCACCTACAAATGTATATATGTACAAAAACATATTCATGTACATAGATGTTTCAATGTAGTACTTAGCTTTTGATAATTGATATTTTTTTTCTTCTTTAATAGTATCCTAGTGTATGGCCTATAAATGGTCAGACACTTGTGATTTGATAGCATTCAGTCATATCACTGGCCATATCAACTGCACAGATCATGTGATTGTGCTTATCTTGAAAGGATCTAGAAAGAACCATTGTTAATGATTCAGTTGCTCAGCCCCCCATTCAAAGTCACAACTAAGAAAATTTAATTAAATTAAATAAGAGCATAGTAAATAGTTAAGTGGTACAGTGGATAGAGTACTGGACCTGAAGTCAGAAAGATTCTGAGTTCAAATTCTCAAACTAGCTGTGTGACCCTAGGAAAGTAGCTTAGCCTTGTTTGTCTCAGTTTTCTTATCTGTAAAATGAACTGGAGAAGCAAATGGCAAACCACCCCAGTACCTTTGCCAAGAAAACCCCAAACAAGGTCACAGCAAATTGGACGTAACTGAAATGACTGAATAACATCAAAAAAGCATAGTAAAATTCAAAAGCAGCCGATAACACAAAGCCCAATGTTTCATTCATATCTTCCTCGAAGGACAAAAACACATTCTCAGGTTAAAGTACAGTTTCTCTCTTTTCAGCCTTTCAGATCAAAGCCCTGGACTGGGAGAAGCAACCTAAAAAGTTCTGTCCTTCTGTTCTCCTCTTTCTTCTTCTCTTCTCATCTCATCTCATCTCATCTCTCTCTCTCTCTCTCTCTCTCTCTCTCTCTCTCTCTCTCTCACTCTCTCGCTCTCTCTGTTTCTCTCTGTCTCTATGTCTCTCTCTCTTTCTGTTTATCTGTGTCTCTGTCTCTGTCTCTCTGTTTCTCTCTGTGTCTCTGTCTCTATGTCTTTCTCTCTCTCTCTCTGTCTCTATGTTTCTCTCTCTCTCTCTTTCTCTCTGCCCCCCTTTCTCTGTCCCCCTCATCCTCAAAAATTTCAGGAACAGATTTCCATCACATGTTGCTTCCTCTCTCTTCCATCTGTGACTACCCCTCTCACTTCCTCATCACTAATAGTGATACCTCTTAGGCTAAAAAAGAGAAATGAAACTATTTCTGAATCATTTAAATACATATAGGTTGCTCTGCATATGCTACAATAATATAGAAATTTTTTTATTTTATAAAATATTCCAGATTATTAACTAAATTGTGAATTTGACTTCCCATATTTCAGACTTTAAAAATAGTTGTTATTTTATTATTTTTGTCATTGTTTTAATCTCAGAAAACAGTTTTGGGGAGCCATAATTGGGTTTAAGAGATATAGAAGGAAGTTTCAAAGGGAGTTAATTGATACTTCTCATCCCTCTAGGACTGCTTATACAAAGGCTTTCTTCTCTGTGAATAAGAAACTGGTAGAAAGAGCAGAAGGGTAAAGAAGGATCCCAAGTTTATCAGTGTGTCACTATTAGTCTGCATCTTAAAAAACTCAACGTGTTTTTTTTTTTTATCTTGGATATGTCACTGTTTTGTTACTTTGAATAGGCATTCCTCCTTTTGGAGAATAGGGCAACTATTTTCCTCTTGAATATTTTTTCTTCTCTCTAGCTACAGTTTATTTAAGCAAAATATTTTTCAAATTTCACAAAAGCACCAATTCAATAAAAAATGGAAAGCTAAGTTCAAAGTGCAGCTGTTAAGCATCTTATTAAAATATGTGAACCACCTGCCATCACACCAAGCTTTAGAATAGTTATATCTCTTCTCATCACAAAGCAATTTGTGTGCATATCTCTTATGAATGATCTCTGAGAGTGGTATCTGACACCAGCTGTGTACTCCCCAAATATAAATTTCTCATCTCAAACAGATGGGCAAGAATATGAAGCTACCATCCTTATCAAAATCACCCTGCCCCTTTTTGTTGATGGGACAGATCAAAGTCAGATGTTGGAAAGGGCTCAAAGACACTGCCAAAGATGAGAGAGTAGTATTCATGGGTATTAAGTTAAAAAGTCTAAGAAGATTTAAAATGTTATAACAAAGTCCTAAAAAGGAGCTTGGTTTTCTAATCCCTAGATTACAAATAAGAAAGATACTCTAAACTCATAGATTAGATATGATTCTTCCCTACTTTGTGGAATATCACAGAACCTGGAAATTTTTAGAAAAAATATTAGAGGTCCTGGATCTATTTAATTCAGAAAATGAATGATATAGGAAAGTGGTTACAACTCCTGTATCAATCTTGAATGATAAAGAACTCAAGTTCTCTTGAAACTATCCTTAAATTACTATCTTCTTCCTAAGAGTCAGTTAGGTGGTATAGAAGGAAATATACTGGACCTTAGTCATTTACTAATCAAAGCAAATCCAGTAAGTTTTCTTTAGCACCTAATATGTGCCAGTGACTATACTAAGTGCTGGAGATACAATGAATAATAATAAAAAAGATAGTCCCTGCCCACAAGGATCTACATTCTAAAGGTGGATGGGGAACAACACACACAAGGAATCAGACTAGTGGGAAAAAGGTAGAGGGAGACTATGGGGTACCCAGAATAGGGCCATCTTGTTCCAAGGAATTGAAAGCAGGCAGAGCAGCAAGTGAGTGAGTCCAAAAGTCCAGTTTCAGCCTTCTATAAGGAAAGGCATGGGGAGAAGTATTTGCTATCTGTGTTACTTTGAGCAAGTAAGTCTTATCTTAACACAGCCTCAGCTGCAAAATGAAGACAGCTAACAACAGATTTTTTGTAATGATGTAATGTTGTAATGTTCAAAAGAGACAATATATTCAAAGTATTACATAAGGATCAGCTATTATTTATAAGTAGCTTTTTCCGATCCACTTGTACACACAGATTCTATTTATTCCCTCTAAAGAAATACAAAATGTCTTTTTTCTCTATTGCATAGTAGATCTTCAAATAAAAAATTTAAGCTATTAAAACTGAAAAACATACTAAGATTTTTGAGGTACCCTATACTTACAGATGGTTATCCTGTCTCCCTTTTGGAAAAATATTGCTGTATCCTGGAGTCTCCAGTTTTCCGAATTCTTCTCCACTTTCTGTTAAAAATCACTAATTCCTTAAACCATTCCCTACATTTTATAATTTTCAGTTCTCTCTCCATCCTGGTCATTCTTTTATGAACACTGGTTATTGAGGTTGATAATGAGCCTATTTAAAGGTGTTTCTTCTAACACTTGGCATATGGTTCTCATGAGATGGATTCTCTATTCTATTTATGTGAAAGAACATTAGCTTACTAAATAGCCATTAATGTCCATCCATGATGCCGTACTGAGGAAATGAGGGTGAGAGGGACTCTGTCCATGGACACTTTGGCTCCCCTTTCTAAGACTATGTGATCCCACTGCAAAACATCTCTTTAGGAATGAAAGGTGACATTCTGTATTTTTCACTATTTGCTGTTGTTCTGTATATTAGTTTTGTGTCTCCAACTCTACTGAAAGTGCTGAGGGAGGAGGGGTGGAGCCAAGATGGTGAACTGCAGACAGCTTCCTCTGTGAGCTCCTGAGACCTTCCCTCAGACCGAGACAAATTGAGCCTCCAAATTGGAGGCTCAATCTGGAGTGAGGGCTCCACCAAACACTTGGACTACAATGCATTTCTATCAAATATCTACTTTGAAAGAACTTCTTAGGTCAGTTTTAGATGGGCAGGGGATCGAGCAGCTCCCAGCGCTCAGATGCCAGTGCGCAGCTGGGGTGCAAGTCCGGGAAGGACCAGAAGATTTTAGGCTGCCAGGAAGTCCCTGGGAGATGCTTGGGCCACTTTGCTCTGCTGGCGGGCAGGTGCTTTGGCAGGTCTACCTTTGATAAAGGGTGGATTGAGAGCAGCTGAAACTGTGATCCTATTGGGGATCTAGCCAGATCACCCCAGACGGAAAGTCAACTCGGCAAATTGCCCCAGGGCAAATTGAAATTGCTGCTGCTGCTGAAGAATTCCCTGCTGGTGACTGATACCTCAGCTAAACATCATGAGCGAGAAGAAGAGAGCTCTCACCATAGACAGCTTTTACGGAGAGAAACTAGAGAAGTCCCCAGATCCTGAGATTCTGAAAGCAATCCCAGATAAAGCCACAAAGGTGGACTTAAGCTGGGGAGTACACAGAAGGCTTACCTGGAAGATTGCATAAAGAATCTCAAAAGAGAGCTAGAAGAAGATTGGGGAAATAAACTGAGAGCAGTGCAAGAAGGAAATATCCCCCTGCAACAGAGATGTGAAAAACTGGAAAATAAGTCTGGAGAATTGGAAAAAAGACAACAATTCACTGAAAAACAAAATTGGTGAATTGGAAAAAATTGCCAACTCACTGGAAAATAAAAATAGTGAATTGGTAAAAGACAACAATTCACTGAAAAACAAAATTGGTGAATTGCAAAAAGACAACAATTCACTGAAAAATAAAATTGGCAAAATGGAAAAAGAAGGCAATGAACCAAAAAATTCAATTGACCAGTTACAAAAGGAGCTAAAAATGATAACTGAAGGAAATAATACCTTAAAAATTAAAATTGAACAAATTGAAATGAATGACTCAATAAGACTTCAAGAATCAGTCAAACAAAAACAAAAAAATGAAAAAATAGAAGAAAATATGAAATATCTCCTAGGAAAAACAACTGACTTGGAAAACAGATGCAGGAGAGACAATCTAAGGATTATTGGACTCCCTGAAAGTCACGATGAAAGAAAGAACCTTGATGCTATCTTCCAGGAAATCATGAAAGAGAATTGCCCTGATGTTTTAAAATCAAAAGGCAAAATTAGCATTGAAAGAATTCACCTAGCATCATATGTAATGGTGATAAACTGGAACCATTCCCAATAAGATCAGGGGTGAAACAAGGTTGCCCACTATCACCATTACTATTCAATATTGTATTAGAAATGCTAGCCTTGGCAATAAGACAAGAAAAAGAGATTAAAGGAATTAGAGTAAGTCATGAGGAAACCAAATTATCACTCTTTGCAGATGATATGATGGTCTACTTAGAGAACCCTAGAGAATCAACTAAAAAACTATTAGAATTAATCCACAACTTTAGCAAAGTGGCAGGATACAAACTAAATCCACATAAATCATCAGCATTTTTATACATCACCAACAAAATGCAACAGCAAGAGATACAAAGAAAAATTCCATTCAAGATAACTATAGATAATATAAAATATTTGGGAATATATCTGCCAAAGGAAAGTCAGGATCTATATGAGCAAAACTACAAAACACTCTCCACACAAATAAAATCAGATCTAAACAATTGGAAAAACATCAAGTGCTCTTGGATAGGTCGAGCGAATATCATAAAGATGGCAATACTACCTAAACTAATCTATCTATTTAGGGCTATACCAATCAAACTCCCAAGAGATTATTTAACTGACCTAGAAAAAATAACAACAAAATTCATCTGGAAAAAACAAAAGGTCAAGAATTTCAAGGGAATTAATGAAAAAAATGCAAATGAGGTGGCCTAGCTGTACCAGATCTAAAACTATATTATAAAGCAGTGGTCACCAAAACTATTTGGTATTGGATAAAAAATAGAGTAGTGGATCAGTGGAACAGGTTAGGTTCACAGGACAAAATACTCAATGACAATAGTAATCTAGTGTTTGATAAACCCAAAGACCCCAGTTTTGGGGATAAAAACTCACTATTTGACAAAAACTGCTGGGATAATTGGAAACTAGTATGGAAGAAATTCCGCATTGACCCACACCTAACACCATATACCAAGATAAGGTCAAAATGGATTCATTACCTAGGCATAAAGAAGGATATTATAAACAAATTAGAACAATGTAGGATGGTTTACCTCTCAGACCTGTGCAGGGGGAAGGAATTTGTGACCAAAGAAGAACTAGAGGGCATGATTAATCACAAAATAGATAAGTTTGACTATATCAAGTTAAAAAGTTTTTGTACAAACAAAATGAATGCAGACAAGATTAGAAGGGTAGCAGTAAACTGGGAAAATATTTTTACATCCAAAGGTTCTGATAAAGGCCTCATTTCTAAAATATATAGAGAATTGACTCAAATATATAAGAATTCAAGCCATTTTCCAATTGATAAATGGTCAAAAGATATGAACAGACAATTTTCAGATGAAGAAATTGAAACTATTTCTGGTCACATGAAAAGGTGCTCTAAGTCACTATTGATCAGAGAAATTCAAATTAAGATAACTCTGAGATACCACTACACACCTGTCAGATTGGCTAAAATGACAGGAAATGATAATGATAACTGTTGGAGGGGATGTAGGAAAACTGGGACACTGATACATTGTTGGTGGAACTGTGAACAGATCCAACCATTCTGGAGAGCAATTTGGAACTATGTTCAAAAAGTTATCAAGCTGTGCATACCCTTTGACCCAGCAGTGTTTCTACTGGGCCTATATCCCAAAGAGATTTTAAAGGAGGGAAAGGGACCCACATGTGCAAAAATGTTTGTGGCAGCCCTTTTTGTAGTGGCAAGAAACTGGAAATTGAAAGGATGCCCAACAATTGGAGAATGGCTGAATAAATTATGGTATATGAATGTTATGGAATATTATTGTTCTGTAAGAAACGGCCAGCAGGATGATTTCAGAGAGGCCTGGAGAGACTTGCATGAACTGATGCTGAGTGAAATCAGCAGAACCAGGAGAACACTATACACAGCAACAAGACTATACGATGATCAATTTTGATGGACATGGTTCTCTTCAACAATGATGTGATTCAAAGCAGTTCCTATTGTTCAGCGATGAAGATAGTCATATACATCCAGAGAGAGGCCTGTGGGAACTGAGTGTGAGCCACAACACAGCATTTTAACGCTTTCTATGAATATTTCCATGCATTTTGATTTCCTTCTTAGGTTGTATTTTCTTCTCCTCTTTCTAGATCTGATGTTTCTTGTGCAGTAAGATAACTGTATACATATGTATACATGTATTGTATTTGTCATATAATTTATCCTATTCAGCATGTATTAGATTACCTGTCATCTAGGGGTAAGGGGTAGGGGGAAGGAGGGGAAAAGCTTGGGAAAAATTTTTTTGCAAAGGTCAATGTAGAAAAATCACTCATATGTTTTGTAAATAAAAAGCTTTATTAAAAGAAAAAAAAAGAAAGAATTCACCGATCACCTCCTGAAAGAGACCCCAAAATTAAAACCCCAAGGAATATCTTGGCCAAATTTCAGGACTATCGCACCAAGGAAAAATATTATCGAGGAACTGTCATTAGAATTACACAGGATCTGTCAGCTTCCACATTGAAGGATCAAAGGGCCTGGAATCAGATATTCTGAAAGGCAAAAGAATTTGGATTACAGCCAAGAATAAGCTATCCAGTTAGAATGAGCATTATCTTCTAGGGAAGAAGATGGTCAATCAATGATACAGGAGAATTTCACCTATTTCTAATGAAAAGATCAGATCTGAACACAAAATTTGACCTCCAAATACAGAATTCTAAAGAAGCGTAAAAAGGTAAAAAGAAAAGAGCTCTCAAGAACTATATCTCTACTAGGGGTATCCTTAAAGAATGGGGGTATAATTTGATTTTACTTTGATAATAATCGAAAAGAAATTATAGGTGGAAGGTATATCATACTGTAAAAAAAGGAGGGAGAGGGGAAAGGAGGTAAAATAAAAAGGAGGTAAAATAAGGCAAAGTCTCATGAAGAGTCATAGAAAATCTAATATAATTGAGGGAAAGAAGGGAGGGTGATGAGTATTCTTACTCTCATTAGATTGGGCTCTAAAAGAGTATATCAGACGCATTTGATTTCAGGGAAAAACCTGGACCTCTGTATAGGGAAGTAGGAGGGAAAGGAGGAAAAGAAAGGGATAA